>WNWK01011050.1:0-66677 GCA_009830355.1 Cherax destructor | reverse complement strand
GGCAGCCTAACAGTCGTTTGCCAACACCGGAAAAGTTACTACAAACCCCCCGAGCCAACATAAAATATCCTAAATATATATAGAAAAATTTAAATAATAGTCTAATAAAATATAAAGCAAAATATTAACGATTTATTTTAAAAACGAGAATATTCCCAATATAAAATTATAGAAAATTGAAATATACATTATATACATTGAGGCCCAGTTAAGGGGGGCAAAACATATTTCAGGAATTAATCTTGTTTGGGGGAAAGTTTTAAAAGTGACGGAAGGCGATTGGGGAAGCCAGCAGGTGCCATCATTTCCTTACATGGTAAAAACATTACGAATTTTTTACCCAAGTCTTTCTGGGGAAGGTGGGGGGGGGGGTGAATGTGGTGTGTGGGTGGTGGTGATTGTGGTGTGTTGGTATGATTGTGGTGTGGGGTGGGGGGTTTTTTGTGTGTGGGTGGTGGTGATTGTGGTGTTTGGGGGTAGTGTTTTGGTGGTGGGTGGTGGTAATTGTGGTGTGTGGGTGGTGATTGTGGTGTGTGGGTGGTGGTTGTGTTGGGGGGGTAAATTGTGGTTTTAGGTTTTAAAAGGGTGTTGGTGGGAATTTTTGGTTGTGGATGGTGGTGATTGTGGTGTGTGGGTGATGGTGATTGTGATGTGGGGTGGTGGAATTTGGGGTGGTGGGGGTGGTGATTGTTGTGTGGGGAGGGGGGGATTGGGTTTTAGGTGGGGTTTTAGTGGTGGGGGGGTGGTGGTTTTTTTTGTGTGGGTGGGTGGTGATTGTTGTGTGTGGGTAGAGGGATTGGGTTTTGGGGGTGGGGTGGGTGGGGGGGTGGTGGTTTTTTTGGTGGGGTGGTGGTGATTGTGGTGGGGTGGTGGTGAGGGATTGTGGTGGGGTGGTGGTGACTTTGGGGGGGGGTGTGGTGATTGTGGGGGGGGGGGGTTTTTGGTGTAGGGGGGGTGATTGTGTTTTTGGGTGATGGTGATGGGTGTGGGTTGTGGTTTTTTGGTGTGGGTGGTGGTGATTGTGGTGTGGGCGGGGTCATTGGGATGTGGGTGGTGTTGATAGTAGGGTGGGGTTGTGGGTGTGTGGTGGTGATTGTGGTGTGGAGGGGGGAAATTGTGGTGTTGGTGGGGATTATAGTGGGGAGGTGGTGATTGTGGTGTGGGGGGGATTGTAGTGTTGGGGGGGGGATTGTGGGGGGGGTTTGGGGGTGAAATTTGTTTTTGGGGGTGGTGACTGTGGGGGGGGTGCGGGGGGTTTGGGGGTGAGGGGGGGTTTTTTGGGGTGTTAGGGGTGGTGACGACTGTGGGGGGGGTGGTGAGAATTGAGTGTGGGTGGGGTGATTGTGGTGTGGTCGGGGTTGATTGTGGTGGTGGTGGTGACTGTGGTGTTGGTGGGGGTGATTGTGGTGTGGGTAGGGGGATTGTTGGGGGGGGGTTGTTTTTTTTGTTTTTGGGGGGGTTTGGGGGGTGGGTGGTGTTTTTGTGGGGGGGACGGTGGTGATTGGGGGGGTGGGTGGGGTGACTGATGTGGGGGGGGTGGAAAATTGTGGGTGTGGTGGTGGTGATTGGTGGGTGAGTTGTGGTGATTTGGGGGGTGGTGGTGGGGTTTGGGTGGTGGAAAAGGGTGTTGGGGGGGAAAAGGGGGGGTGGTGGTGATTGTGGGGGGGGTGGTGGTGATTGTGGGGGGGGGTGGTGGTGATTGTGGTGTGGGTGGGGGTTGGGGGGGGTGGGGTTTTTTTTGGGTGTGGGGGGGGGTGATTGTGTGGGGTGGTGGTGTTTTGGGTGGGTAGTGTTGTTTGGGGTTGGGGAAGAGAGGTTGTTGTGGGGTGGGGGGTTTTAAAGTGGGTGGTGGAGGGTTGTGGGGGGGGTGGAGGTGAGAGAGGGTTGTCGGGGGGGTGAGGGGGGGTTGTCGGGTGGTGAGAGGGTTGTCGTTGTGGTGGGGGGGAGTGGTTGTCGTGGTGGTGAGAGAGGTTGTCGTGGTGGTGAGAGAGGTTGTCGTGGTGGTGAGAGATGTTGTCGTTGTGGTGGTGAGGGGGGTTGCGGGGTGAGAGGGTCGGGTGGTGAGATTTTGTCGGGGGGTGGTGATATGGGTTGTCGTGGTGTTGGGACATGTTGAATATTCATCGAATGTTAAATAAACATCAATATTCACGAATGTTTATAAACCCCAATATTCATCAAGAATGTTAATATAAACATCAATATTCATCAAGAATGTTAATATAAACATCAATATTAATCAAGAATGTTAATATAAACATCAATATTCATCAAGAATGTTAATATATACATTAAATTCATCAAAAAAAATTAAAAAAATTTTAAAAAGAATGTTAATATAAACATCAATACCCCCACAAATATCACTCATAACATTCCTTTTTAACAATAAATTTTGACTAAAGGAATAATGGCTGTTAGTAAAAACCATCACTCCACCCCAACCCTTCCTCCCCCCAAACCCCAAAAAAACCTCCACCACAAACCCCACCCCCTTCCATCACACAACCAAAAATTTCACCACTCCATCCCCCCCACCACCCCCTCCCCATCACACAACCATCCCCCCCACCACCCTCACCCCCCTCCACCACACAAACCATTACCTCCATCACACAACCATCACCCCCCCAAAATTTTCCATCACCTCCACACCCATCACCTCCACCACCCCATCACCTCCCACCACAAACCATCACCCCCCACCAACAACCATCACCCCCCCCCAAACCACCCCCCACCAAAAAACCATCACCTCCCCCCCAAAACCACCCCCCCCAAAAACCATCACCTCCACCACACAACCATCACCTCCATCACACAACCATCACCTCCACCACAAACCCCACCCCCTTCCACCAAAAAACCATCACCTCCACCACAAACCATCACCTCCCCCCACCAAACCCCATCACCCCACCAAAAAAACCATCACCTCCATCACTCAACCACCCCCTTCCACCACACAACCATCACCTCCACCACACAACCACCCCCACCACACAACCATCACCCACCACAAACCATCACCCCATCACACAACTATCACCTCCACCACACAACCATCCCTCCCCCCCCCACAACCATCACCTCCACCACACAACCATCCCCCACCACACAACCATCACCCCACCACACAACCCCCCACCTCCACCACACAACCATCACCCCATCACACAACCACCACCCCAACAAAAAACAATCACCCCCACCACAAACCATCACCTCCCATCAAAAAAACCATCACCCCCCCACCCCCCCCACCTCCACCACACAACCATCACCTCCCCCCCCAACCATCCCTCCACCCACAACCATCACCCCATCCCCCATCACCTCCACCACAACCATCACCTCCCCCCCCAAACCCCCATCACCTCCACCACACAACCATCACCTCCACCACACAAGCATCACCTCCATCACAAACCATACCTCCACCACACAACCATCCCTCCACCCCAAAAGCACCCCCCACCACACAACCATCACCTCCACCAAAAACCATCCCTTCACCAAAAAAACCATCACATCCCCCCCCCAAAACCACCCCCTTCACCACACAAACCATCACCTCCACCACCCCATCACCTCCACCACAACCCATCACCTTCACCACACAACCATCACCTCCCCCCACAAAACCCCATCACCTCCATCCCCCATCACCCCACCACACAACCATCACCTCCACCACAAACCATCACCTCCACCACAAACCATCACCCCCATCACCCCATCCCCCCCCATCCACAACCATCACCTCCACTACCCAACCATCCCCCCCACCACACAACCCCCCACCTCCACCACCCCATCCCTCCATCACACAACCATCACCTCCACCACACAACCACCCCCTCCATCACTCAACCATCACCTCCCCACACAACCATCACCTCCCCCCCCCCCAACCATCACCTCCCCCCCCACAACCCCCACCTCCCCCCCCAAACCATCACCTCCATCACACAAATCACCTCCACCACACAACCATCCCCTCCACCACACAACCATCACCTCCACCAAAAAACCATCACCTCCACCAAAAAACCATCCCTCTACCACACAACCATCCCCTCCACCACACAACCATCACCCCACACAACCATCCCTCACCCCCCCAACCATCACCCCACCACACAACCATCACCTCCATCACACAACCACCCCCTCCCCCCCCACAACCATCACCTCCACCACACAACCATCACCTCCACCACCAACCATCACCTCCACCACACAACCATCACCTCCATCACAACCATCACCTACCACACAACCATCACCTCCACCACACAAACCATCACCTCCACCACAAACCACCCCCCCCCCACCACAAACCATCACATCCATCACACAACCATCACCTCCACCAAAATCCATCACCTCCACCACACAAGCATCACCTCCACCACACAACCATCACCCCACCACACAACCATCACCTTCACCAAAAAACCATCACCTCCACCACACAACCATCACCTCCACCACACAACCATCACCTCCACCACACAACCATCACCTCCACCACACAACCATCACCTCCATCACACAACCATCACCTCCATCACACAACCATCACCTCCACCACACAACCATCACCTCCACCACACAACCATCACCTCCACCACACAACCATCACCTCCACCACACAACCATCACCTCCATCACACAACCATCACCTCCATCACACAACCATCACCTCCACCACACAACCATCACTCCACCACAAAGTCTGACACAACTGTATTCATTACTTAAATAAAACAAATATCAGTCAGAAAACAAAGACAATAACTTTTTGTCCGTGACCAGCGTCTTACAAAGTGTTATTGAAACCTTATTTCCTCATTACAGTGATTTTTATTGCAATACGGAAACCATCGTTCAGCGCTATCTGGTGTTCTTAAAACAGTATAACAGAAGTTAATTTGTAATTTGTAAGCAAAAGTAAAGCCTCTATAATACAATGTACACAACTGGACTTATACTTTAACCACGTTGCTAAGTTCACTATAATACAATGCACACAACTGGACTGCTACACTGACTGTTGCTACAGTAGTGTGCATATTAATCGGGACAGTGATGAAATAAGACATTTATTTGGAAAATTAATATTTACTTGAAAAATATTCGGCAGTGATATGAGAGATAATTGATTTAATAAGAGATATGACAACCCTAGTGTTTTCTAATCATTGGTACACGCTGCTGCAGAGAATCAACCAGTGCTGAACACATGGCAAGTTCTTCTTCGTCGTAGCTTCTCTACACTTGAAGAGTCCTGTTCCGCGATCCTGCGTCTGGTTATTGCCCATTGATTCTGAATTGGGGTGAGGTCAGAGAGTTTCAGGCCATTTAGAACGCTTAGTCCACTCTCTTCGACAATGTCAGCATTTTTCTGGAAGTGTGTCATGGAGCAGGACCAGATGTCCTCCAACAGGAAAGTCCTGTCCACAATGGGAAGTAAATGAGCTGCCAGGATTGCCTTTAACAGTAAAATTACTCTAAAATATGTTTTAGACGGGTGTTTTGGCGTTCTTGAATTTGTCCATTGCGAAGAGGTTCGCCTTTGCTCCGTCTCACTACCACTGAGCTGTACCCATGTACTTCAAAATGCACCTCATCTGAAAATATAAGTTTTCTCCATCCATCTATCGTCCATCTCTTATGATGGAGTGCCCACGCACCCGTTTTTTCTTCATAGCGGCAGTCAATAATTGTTTCTCTACTGCCTTTCTGGCAGCTCTTGCAACTTCAAGGAGCCAAATATCTCTGTAGGACTTTGCTTTTTTCAGGGATCCTTCACATGATAACCTTGATATGAGGTCTGTCTTGCATTTTCTTTTATATCTTCCTCGATGCTCTCTTCAGTATCCGACAAGCAGTTCACTTTGCTGGGCTCAAATTTTCGGCGATCTTTCTGATACCCAAATCAGCATGTTATATAAGAGCTACAATACTTGCACACTTCATAGGTGTAACGTCCATCATGAATTTTAGAGTAATCATGAACTGAAGGTGAAAATTTGGCGAAACCACATTCACTCATGGAGCACGCTTGCAGGAATAGCCTACAGAACAACAGCTGTTGTAGCACTGATGAGAGTCGCAGGGTAACACCACAGCTGGATGATTGCCGTAAGTCAATAGCAAATTCTTCTGGGAAGAAAAGAACCCAAACTACATTAATTAAGCGGAGACTAAGACATATTATGAGATAATCACAAAGTTACTCCTGTCCTAATTAGTCTGCACACTACTGTATGTTCACTACAGAAAAATATACACAAATGGGCTCATACAATGTTGCTATGTTCAGTATAGAACAATATACTCAACTGACTCATGAATAAATAGAAGAATGAACGAAAACTCTAACCCTTACCCTGGCATGTGGCAACCCAACACTGTGTCACTGGCATGTGGCAACCCAACACTGTGTCACTGGCATGTGGCAACCCAACACTGTGTCACTGGCATGTGGCAACCCAACACTGTGTCACTGGCATGTGGCAACCCATCACTGTGTCACTGGCATGTGGCAACCCAACACTGTGTCACTGGCATGTGGCAACCCAACACTGTGTCACTGGCATGTGGCAACCCAACACTGTGTCACTGGACAACTACGCTTACAATAGAAAAAGTTTTCAAAAAACACTTCTGTGACATGGTTGTATGAGCGACAACAACTATGAACCCCACTATATCTTGCCACATCCCCAGGACCCCACTGTGTCTTGCGACATCCCCAGGACCCCACTGTGTCTTGCCACATCCCCAGGACCCCACTGTGTCTTGCCACATCCCCAGGACCCCACTGTGTCTTGCCACATCCACAGGACCCCACTGTGTCTTGCCACATCCCAAGGACCCAACTGTGTCTTGCCACATCCCCAGGATCCCACTGTATCTTGCCACATCCCCAGGACCCCACTGTATCTTGCCACATCCCCAGGACCCCACTGTATCTTGCCACATCCCCAGGACCCCACTGTATCTTGCCACATCCCCAGGACCCCACTGTTTCTTGCCACATCCCCAGGACCCCACTGTTTCTTGCCACATCCCCAGGACCCCACTGTGTCTTGCCACATTCCCAGGACCCCACTGTGTCTTGCCACATTCCCAGGACCCCACTGTGTCTTGCCACATTCCCAGGACCCCACTGTGTCTTGCCACATCCCAAGGACCCCACTGTATCTTGCCACATCCCAAGGACCCCACTGTATCTTGCCACATCCCCAGGACCCCACTGTATCTTGCTACATCCCCAGGACCCCACTGTGTCTTGTCACATCCCAAGGACCCAACTGTGTCTTGCCACATCCCCAGGACCCCACTGTATCTTGCCACATCCCCAGGACCCCACTGTGTCTTGCCACATCCACAGGACCCCACTGTATCTTGCCACATCCCCAGGACCCCACTGTGTCTTGCCACATCCCCAGGACCCCACTGTCTTGCCACAGTCCCAGGACCCCACTGTCTTGCCACAGTCCCAGGACCCCACTGTGTCTTGCCACAGTCCCAGGACCCCACTGTCTTACCACAGTCCCAGGACCCCACTGTCTTGCCACAACCCCAGGACCCCTCATGTTATATTTATTCTTACACTTCGTAGCCATATAGTCTATAAATCCAAGATAATTACAGTCAACGACTGTCAGTGTTCATTGTTTTGTTTATTCCACGACAGTCGTTCATTACCATTCATGGGGCTGTGACATTATATTAGAATACCTCTTTCGAACGGCTTGAACCTTTAAACGCTAATGTATTTAAGACAAAACAAGACTGAATGTAGATGTAGACAGTATAACTTTCAATTTCTAATTTTCTAATAATCAAATGGAAATTAAAATGGCTTTTATGATTGGACAGAACCTTTCAGCACTGATATATTTTCTTGAAAGACAGGTTTCAGTGTCATAGCTAGAGAATGCCTTTTCTGATGGTCTTCAAACTTTCAACACTGTAGTGCCTTGTTCAGTGGAAGGTGTCGAGTGGTGTTGAACCCCAACTCAAATTTAGAAAGAACATAAAAGGCTGGTTCATCAACGATGTTATTGTTGAACCATAGCAATGTTAGATTGAAGCAACACAGCTGTATGAACCGCAGTGTGTAGGAACCATAGCAATGTTAGAGTGAACCAACACAGCTGTATGGACCGCAGAGTGTAGGAACCATAGCAATGTTAGAGTGAACCAACACAGCTGTATGGACCGCAGAGTGTAGGAACCATAGCAATGTTAGAGTGAACCAACACAGCTGTATGGACCGCAGAGTGTAGGAACCATAGCAATGTTAGAGTGAACCAACACAGCTGTATGGACCGCAGAGTGTAGGTCAGTGCAGCTACCTAACATATACATATATTACAAGCTTAGTGGACAGAGGATAAAGCCTCCACTACTAATTGATCCACAAGAAGTTACGCTTCAAACAAAACAAAACCCTTAGTCACATCCGTGTTGCGACTCTTGCCTCAGAGTCTTGGGTGAGATATGCTTGGAGGTGTGTTTGCTGAGAGACACTAGATTAAATGTTCTGAGTGTTTCTGAGTGTTATAATATATATATATATATATATATATATATATATATATATATATATATATATATATATATATATATATATATATATATATATATATATATATATATATATATATATATATATATATATATATATATATATATATATATATATATATATATAATCATTATCATATTAAAATTATTGTTTTTATCTTTACAGCCTTACGGGAATCATGTGAGTATTGATAGCCTCGGGTGATAATAATATTATTTATTATTCTGGGATGCTGTTAATGCCAGTGTTAAGGGCTCTTGATCTAGGGAGTTGAAGCTACCTTCCCTCCTTCCTCTCCCATGGCTCAAACCGGATTATCTGCTGTTTCTTCCCCAGACGCAGTTTGATTCCTTAGTGTTTTATACTTCACAATAACCAACAATAACAATATTATACTACTACTATTACTACTACTAGTACTACTAATACTACTACTACTACTAATAATAATGAGGGATGTGTTTTCTCTCTTCTTTAGGATTATAAATTATTATTATTGTTGTTGTGAGACACTGTACACTCTTCGGGGCGTACAGTGCCAGGGAAATATCAAATTAGGAGATTCGATCCGAGGAAGAGGAGGATAGGTCCAGTTCTCAAATATTAAGAACCCTTACCGGCATCAAGGCACTCTCATGGTACTGATACTATTCTAGTACCACTATCATGACACTGATACTATTCTAGTGCCCTATCGTGACACTAATGCTATTCTAGTGCCACTATCATAACACTGATACTATTCTAGGGCGACTATCGTAATTGATGTATTTAGTGCCACTATCGCACTGATATATTCTAGTACACTATCTGACACTGATATTTCTAGTGCCACTATCGACACTGATACTATTCACCCTTTATCAGGCACTGATACTATTCAGTGTTGTTGACAGAATGGTTGCGACGATGTTTGGGTTTTGATGCGTCGTGTGTGTGTGTGTGTTTTACCACCTAGTTGTGGTTGCAGGGGGTTGGTCATAGCTCCTGGCCCCGCCTCTTCACTGTCGATCTAATTCATTTCCCTGATCCATGAGCTTTATCATACCTCTTCTTAAAGCTATGTATGGAACTTGCTTCCACTACTTCACTTCCAGATTATTCCACTTCCTGACATCCCAATGACTCATCGGGGTTTTTTCAGCTCCAATTGTGGCCCCTTGTTCCTGTATCCCATCTCTGAAACATTCGAGCCCTGTCCACCTTGTCAATTCCTCTCAGTATTTTATACGTTGTTATCATGTCCCCCAGTCCCTCCCGTCCTCTAGTGTCATCAGGTTTAGTTCCCTTAACCTCTCCTCATAAAAATACCTCTCAGTTCCGGGACTAAACGTGTTGAAAATTTTTTGCACTTTCTCCAATTTCGTGACGTGTTTGACTAGGTGAGGGTTCTATCTGGTGCTGCATACTCCAGTATGGGCATGACGTACACGGGGTACAATGTCGTCAATGACTCCCTCAGATGTCTAAACGCTAATCTCAGGTTTGCTAAGAGCCCATATGCTGCAACAGTTATTTGATTGATGGGGCCTCAGGAGACATGTTCGTTAAGTGACGTTTGCAGTCTTTGATTCCTAACCTGTATGCCGTCTGCGATCTTCTGTTTCCTTATCCAATTTTCATGACCTTACACTTACTGGGTTAAACCCCAGGAGCCATTTGTTTGACCAGACTTGTAGTCTGTCCAGATCCCTTGTAATCTTAGCTGATCCTCGTCCGCTTGTATTCTCCTCATCAGTTTCACATCATCAGCGAACAGTGGCACTTCTGAATCTATTCCTTCCATCATGTCATTCACGCATACAAGAAACAGGAGCCATTTGTTTGACCAGACTTGTAGTCTGTCCAGATCCCCTTGTAATCTTAGCTGATCCTCGTCCGCTTGTATTCTCCTCATCAGTTTAAATCATCAGCGAACAGTGGCACTTCTGAATCTATTCCTTCCATCATGTCATTCACGCATACAAAACAGCACCGGACCTAGAACGGACCTTGTGGAACCCCAATCGACACATGCGCCCACTCTGACACTTCATCACGTACCAACACTCGTTGTTTCCTTCATGTCAGGTATTCCCTGATCCATTGCAGTACTTTGCCTATTATTCCTGCTTGGTTCTCTAATTTTTGCACCAGTCTCTTGTGTGGTACTGTGTCAAAGCCTTCTTACAATCAAAAAAATGCAATCTACCCATCCTCTCTCTCCTGTCTTACTTCTGTCACCTTATCGTAGAACTTAAGTAGATTTGTGACACAGGATTTCGCATCTCTGAAGCCGTGCTGATTGTCGTATGGCCCAATGTTTTCAATGTGTTCCACCACTCTTCTCCTGATGATCTTTTCCATGACTTTGCAAACTATAAAGTCAGTGACACTGGTCTGTAGTTTAACGCTGCCTGTTTGTCTCCTTTCTTAAAATTGGAACTACATTTGGTGTCTTCCACACCTCAGGCAACTGCCCAGTTTGATAGATTTGCTGAAGATTGTTGCTAGCGGCATACACAGTTCCTCTGCTCCCTCTCTCAGTATCCATGGAGATATGTTATCTGCGCCCACCGCCTTTGAGGTATCTAGTTCACCTAGCAGTTTTTTTCACCTCTACCTTGGTTATGTGTATTGTGTCCAGCACCTGCTGGTCACCCTACCTCCACGATTTTCTGGAAGCATCCTGTCTCTACCGTAAATACTTCTCTAAATCTTGTGTTTAGTTCATCACATACTTCCTGGTCATTCTTTGTGAGCTCCCTCCTTCTTTCCTCAGCCTGATTACCTGATCCTTGACTTTTGTTTTTCTCCTAATATGACTGTATAACAACATTGGTTCAGATTTGGTTTTGATGCTATGTCGTTTCGCATTCCCCCTGGGGCCCCTCCCTTATCCAAGCATATTCATTTCGGGTTTTTCTGCCCCAATTCCTTGTTTTCTTGAGCCCTTTTCCTTCTATACCTTTTTCCCTGCTCTGACACTTAATTTGGCCCCTTTACACCTCCAGTTAAACCATGGGCTCACTCTGGTCTTACCATTTTCTGTTCCCCTTTTGGTTGAACTTCTCCTCTCCCCCCCTTGCATTAGTGGTCACTAGTTCCACATTTGATTTACTGTCTTTCCCTCTAGTTCTTTTTCCCACTGCATTCATGCAAATTTCCCTTTTCCCCTATGTAGCCCCTTTTTTGAAGTTCGGCTTCTCTCGTTGTTCTCGTTTTCTGTGCTGCTGCATTTCCCCCTTTAACTCAAAAAGGTTTCCCCAAAACCCCATATCACTAGCCCAAAAGGATTTTTTCGGGGATACCCTATCCCCTGAACTATTTAAGGTAAATATGAGACCAGCCTTGTTGTAACACCCCTCCCTCCTTTGGTTGTATCCCTAACATGCTGGTGCATGAATTTCCCCCAATACAGTCCCAACATCCCCCATGTTTCGGGCCCCCCCATGTGGCTCTGGGTTTTTTTATCAATTTTTTTATGATTAAACCCCCCATTATGAGTAAATTTTTGTCCTCCCATATGAGCCCCCCTGGCCATTCAGATAGTGTATCCACCATTGCCCTATTGTGCACACATTTTCCTTTCCTGTGTTCAGTGGGGGAAATACTGCTATCATCACCTTTGGCCCCCCCGTCTGAAGTGTTCCACAATGAAGCGCTGTTTCCCTTCGTCCTTTCCCCCCTTTTCCCAAAAAACCCCCGGGTTTTTTGATGACAGGTCTCCTCTCCCCCCTCTGTTTTTTTGTCTTTCCTCGGATCTGATATTCAGGTGGAAAATTACACTTTTTCATCCCTGTAAGTTTTGTCTCTGTTAGTGCTATGATGTCAGGTGATGCATCAATAGTTTTGCCCTCTTCACTCTTATTTGTTATTCCATCTGCATTGGTATACCATACCAGCTTCCTTTCCATTACTGTATTTTGGGAGATGGGAGGGAACGGGGGGGGGTGGGGGGGGGGGCAGGGTGGAATATTATGGGGGCTGCTGTCATTTGAAAATAGTTTTTGGGGGGGGGGGGTATGATGTGTGGTTTTTTTGTGGTTATTGTGTTTGGTTGATATGTGGCAGGGGGTTGAGGAGTTTCTATAAGCATTTGTGTTTGATGTTTCCTCAAAGGTTGATCTTTCCTGTCTGTCGTTGCCTGTCCTGTCTCTCTTTCCTTCCACTGGTTTCGTCTTGCTCTCACTTTCAGTTGTTCCCTTTTTCGTGTTCTGTCTCGATTGAGGTACACTTGTTGATATTCTTGAGAGTCTTTTATCAGTGGCTTCTGTTGTGTATCCTGTTCCATCCAACTTGTCTTGAATGTCAATTTGATTGGTCGATTTTTTTCCCTCGAATACCCCCCAAGTCTGTGAAAATTTTCTACCTGAGACATGTCCTTCTCTCCTGTTAATACAATGATGTTCTTAATCTCTGTTTCCTCCCAATGCTTTCTTTCATCATAGGTCTTCTCTTCTGCCTCTCGAAGCCCATGAATAATTATTGTCCTCTCCCTCTCTTCTTCCCATTTCTTTTCCCTCAATATCTCTGGATCTTATTTAAGCATCTTCTTTGTTGTTTCCCTTATCATCTCATGGCCACTCTGATGGCCTGATAGTACTTCTGCTAAAGACTTCTTAGCTCCATCCCCTCCTTCAGTCCCCTCGCTGCCTACTGATGTTCCCATTTCAGTCACCTTGCTCCTTTCGACCTCATCGTCATATCCTGCTTCAGCATATCCATTTCTTCCTCCAGTCTTTGTATCTTTGCCTCAACTACTACAGCTCCGATTCCACTTCTTATTCTCTGCAGATATCTTCTCTAACATGTTATTGTAAAGCTCATTTAACCTTTTTCTCATTCTTGATCCATTTTGTTCCTGAGCCGTTCTACCCATTCTTCCTTTTTCAGACCAACCATCCTCAGTTCCCTTGCCTTTACGTCCTCCCTTTTGAGATCTCATTTTCTTTATCCTATTAGGATGCTCTAGCTCCTTCAGCTTTGTATAAAAATGTGTATGTGAGTGTGTGTGTGTGGTGGAGGGGGGGGGGATGTATGATGAAATGGGTTAGGTTGGTTTGTCTGGATGTGTATACGTGTGTGTGTACTCACCAATTTGTGGGTTTCAGGGGTCGAGATCAGCTGTGTGTATGAGTGTGTGGGTGTTTTTTATATATATATATATATATATATATATATATATATATATATATATATATATATATATATATATATATATATATATATATATATATATATATATATATATATATATATGTTGTTGTGTTGTACTCACCCAGTTGTACTCACCTAGTTGTGGTTGCAGGGGGGCGAATCATCGCTCCTGGCCCCGCCTCTTCACTGGCCGCTACTGGGTGACTCTCCCCTTTGCCATGACCTTATCATACCTCTTCTTTAAGCTATGAATGGATCCTGCCTCCACTACATCCTTTCCCAAGCTATTCCACTTCCTGACCACTCTGTGACTAAAAAATACTTCCTAACTTCCCTGTGAATCATCTGAGTCTTCAACTTAAAACTGTGCCCCCTTGTTGCTGTGTCCCATCCTGGAACATTCTGTCTCTGTTCACCTTGTAAATTTCCCTCTCAGTATTTTATATGTCGTTATCATGTCCCCCCATCTCCCTGTCCTCCAGTGTCGTCAGGTCGATTTTCCTTAACCTCTCCTCGAGGACATCCCCCCAGCTCCGACTAGTTTTGTTGCAAACATTTGCATTTTCCCAGTTTCTTTATGTGTTTGGGCGGGTGGGTTCCAAACTGGTGCTGCATACCCAGTAGGGGCCTAACGTAAAAGTGTGGTTCTGAATGTTTCCCTTTATTAAGATGTCGAAATGCTGTTCTTAAGTTTGCTAGGCGCCCGTATGCTGCAGCAGTTATTTGGTTGATGTGCGCCCAGGAGATGTGCTGGGTGTTATACTCACCCCAAGATCTTTCTCCTTGAGTGAGGTTTGTAGTTCGGCCCCTAGACTGTCCCGTGTTGTGTGTGTGTGTGTGTGTGTGTATGTTTTTATGTGTATGTATGTGTGTGTGTGTGTTTTTTGTGTTGGGGTTTTTGTGGTGTTTGTTTTTGTGTTTTTGTGTTTTTGTTGTTGTATGTGTATTTTATGTGTGTGTGTTGTTGTTGTGTATGTTGTTGTGTTGTTGTGTGTGTGTGTGTGTATGCTTGTATGTGTTGATGTGTGTGTGTGTGTGTTGTATGTTGTATGTGTGTGTTTGTGTGTGTGTTGTTGTATGTGTGTGTTGTTTGTGTGTGTGTGTGTGTGTGTGTGTGTATGTGTGTGTGTGTGTGTGTTGTGTGTGTGTGTTTGTGTGTGTATTGTGTGTGTGTGTGTGTTGTGTGTGTGTGTGTGTGTGTGTGTGTGTGTGTGTGTGTGTGTGTGTGTGTGTGTGTGTGTGTGTGTTTGAACTCCTGGGCAAGATGATGCCGGGGCCCGAGTATATAAGCTTTTAAGAGGGATATTCGCCAGCTGCTTTGAGTTAATTTCTGGGGGTTTCGTATAAAAAAAAAAAGTGATTATATTCGGGTTTCTAAATTTTCCACAACAGCTCGTTGCTTCAGTGGGTATTTAACAGCTCACTGAGAAACAGTCCAGGTACGCCATTTTCTTGTATCCGATTTTTATTATTATCCCGCGGTAAACACCCGTCCCGTCACAGTAGTGGTTATTATGAGTGTTTGAGAATTGTCCTACACTGCCTTCCTCGCCGTGAAAATTAACCCTTCCCCTCCCCGTCACCCCCCATCACCCCCCTAAATTCCTCCACTCTACCCCCATAAATCCCTCTCCTGCCCTCACTGCCCTCACCGCCCTCTCAACTGAAATTGAATGAGGCGGTTAAGGCTGGCTGGAATAAATGGAGGGGGGGGGGTTTGGTGTGGGGTTTTTGGGGTGGGCCCACCATCGTTAGCGGGGATTAGCCCCACATTGTCGAGTGGGGGGGGGGAGGGTGAGAAGAAAGGAGGAAGAATGGAGAAGAAGGTTAAGAGAATGGAAGGAGAAAGATGGTAGGGAGAAAGGGGGAGATATTGCCCTTGAATTAAGGAGTAAGATAAGCATTATTTACCCTATAAAAGTTCTTCCTTTCAAAACAAAATTCTCTTTATATTGCGAACTATTTAAGTGGGTAGAACATTTTTTTCAGTGATCTGTGTTGGACACAGATCCTCTCAAAAACTTTGTCAGTATATTAAAGCAAACAGAAATTAGAACATCACCTTGGTGTACGTTAGATATTTAGTTAACATCTTAATCCTTGACGGAGAACAGAGAACATTGGGGACATATAACATAAAAACCCCGTCATCCCACTGGTAGGATCCCGCTGTTTACATCGGTTTTGGCAAGAGTACGAGAGTGCTATCTGCGATACGACGTACGCATTTTAAAGGAAGTCACGAGGAAAACTTGTAGAAAATCGACACTTCAAAATTTTGGGTAACAAACTGGTATTTTTCCCCTCTTATAAAATCACGAAACACACGAATATAATTACAAAGGTTTAGAGAAAAAAAAATATAACGATGTTTAACGGTGACAAATTTCAACTGCTTAGAAAAACAAGAAGAACTCAGAATGATCACAGATATCCTCCAGGTATCCTCCAGGTATACTCCAGGTATACCCAGGTATACTATTATACTCGGGGTATTCAAAAAAGGGAATTTTTACGATGGAAAAGCAGAGAACAAAACACAATATAGAACACAAACGCATCAAATGCCAGAAAATAAAGGGGGATAATGAGAACTTTGAAAACAAGAGAAGTTCCACCAATGAATGTGTTGTTCCAACAAGGTGTTCCCCTGACAATATTTTTCTGTGCTCATAGCTTCTTTGAAGGCAGGACAAATATTAGAGCTGGAAAAAAAACAAAAAACGTTGAGTGCTTCCACACGTGAGAAAATCACAGCTGGGAGCTCAGGAAGAAGGAAGCTGAGGAGAGGTTTTCCCGGGGAAACAGGAGAAGGAAAAGCCAGGGAGCCCATGGTTCCCCCAAAAGGGCAGGGAAGCCAAAACCAAGTGTGCCAGGGAATGGAAGAAGATAGAAGGAAAAAAGAACCCAGGAGTGGGCCGGGGCCAGAAATGAATATGACAGGTAAAAAGGGGAGGCCCAAAGACAATAGAGAATGACATAGCAGCGAAAGCAAAATCTGCCCCAAAGCTGTTGACAGCCACATCAGGGGGAACAACAGTCAAGGACCAGGTGATCAGGCTGAGGAAGGAAGGAGGGAGGCCGAAATGCCCACGAAGTGTGTGGGGACCAACATGAGATTCAAAGTGTTCACAGGGGAAATAGAAGGGCCCCCAGAAAGGAGGAGAGGTGGGAAACCCCATCAGGTGCTGGACAAATACACACAACTGGGGGGAAGTGAAGAGGCTACAAGCGAGCTGATACCTAAAAGGCGATGGGGCCGGATAACATTTCTCCAGGGTCCTGAGAGGGGAGCAGAGGAGCTAGGTACCCCTAACAACAATCTTCAACACGTCTATCGAAACAGGGCAACTACCAGAGGTATGGAAGACAGCAAATGTATTTCCCAAATTTTTAAAAAGGGAGACGGAAGTAGCCCCAACTACAGACCAGTGTCACTGACATGTATAGTATGAAAAGTCATGGAGAAGATATCAGGAGAAGAGTGGTGGAGCACCTAGAAAGGAATGAGCTTATAAACGACGGCAACACGGTTTCGGGGAGGAAATCCTGTCACAAACCTACTGGAGTTTTATGACAGGGTGACAGCAGTAAGACAATAGAGATAGGGTGGGTAGATTGATATTCTTGGGCTGTAAGAAGGGGTTTGAAAAGTCCCCCACAAGAGATTAGTGCGAAACTGGAGGACAGGCAGGGGGAACGGGGAAAGGACTACAATGGATCAGGGAATACCTGTAGGAAGAAACAGCGAGTCATGGGTCAGGGAGGGGGGCGCCGGTGACGAGTGGGGTTCCACAGGGGCGTCCTGGACCGGTGCTGTTTCGTTTTGTGAACGACATGACGGAAGGAATAGACTCCCAAGTGTCCCTGTTTGCAGATGATGTGAAGTTGATGAGAAGAATTCAATCGGGGCGAGGGCCAGGCAGAACTACAAAGGGGTCTGAACAGGCTGAAGCCTGGTCCAGAATTGGTCCTGGGTTAACTCCACCAAGTGCAAAGTCATGAAGATTAAGGGCAAAAAAGACCGAGACAGAGTGTCTAGGGGGGCCCAAAAATACAAACCCCAACAAGGAAAAAATCTTTGGGTGAGTATAAAAGGACATCTCCTGAGGCGCACATCAACCAAATAACTGCTGCAGCATAGGGCGCCAGCAAAACCCAAGAACACCCGACATCTTTAAAAAAGAATCGTTAGGGCCTTGTACACTGTGTACGTTAGGCCCATACTGGAGTATGCAGCACCAGTTTGGAACCACATCTAGCCAAGCACGTAAAGAAGCTAGAGAAAGTGCAAAGGTTTGCAACAAGACTAGTCCCGGGGCTAAGGAAATCGACCTGACGACACTGGAGGACGGGGTAGATAGGGGGGGCATGATAACGACATTAAAATACTGAGAGGAATTACAAGGTGGACAGAGAAGAAGTTCCAAAATACACAGCAACAAGGGGCACAGTTGGAAGTTGAAGACCAGATGAATCACAGGGATGTTTGGAAATATTTTTCAGTCACAGGTGGTCGGAAATGGAATATTGGGGAAACGATTGGGAGGCAGGTTCCATACATAGCTTTAAGAAGAGGTATGATAAAGCTATGGCGGGGAGAGTGACCCAGTAGCGGCCAGTGTAGAGGTGGGGGAGGAGCTTGTCTGACCCCGAACCACAATAGGTGAGTACAACTAGGTGAGTACAACTAGGTGGTTAAGGGGAAGAACAGAATGGTACACGGAAGACACCGGGATGTGGTCGCCAATGTACACTGACATAACTTACCATAATGAGAAGTATGAAAAATCTCAAGAAAAACCCGAGGGGCGCCAAGAAAAAAAAATAGAAAATACAGTGTTACCCTTCTAATCCACATTCTCCCCCCTACTATCACCTGACATCAGCAATGTTGCAACACCATGGTTGAAGTCTTCGGGAAACTGTAAAAGTTGTAGTGGGAAGTGGGGGTCACTACATGTGAAAACTTCAGGCACAGCCATAGGACCCCGGCGGGTTTCCCCGGGCCCCCCGCCGGTTTCGAGTCAGACTTGCCCAAAGCATATCCCGGTTGTCATTATCATAGACATCTAGCAGAGAATACTAGAAGATCACCTTATGAACCCCCCAGCATATAACTTGTTCCGGCTTTGCAACAGTTTAGTAAATATTCATAACCATTATCCTGTACTTGTTAGCTTTTTTTTGAGAATATTTAGGGTTACAACATCGCTTGAAATCACACCAATTGAGATCAATTTGAGAACTTTAACAGCAAAAAGTATGTATGTTTATTACTATTTACAGTTAAACCTAAACTTAGCGATTATGGAAGTAGGTTCCCACACATTGTTTGGTGAACGCAAACCAACGTACGGACCACAGCCCGGCTGGTCAGGTACTGACTTTAGGTGCCTGTCCAGTGCCTGATATAAGACAACCAGGGGTCTATTGCTAATCCCCTTATGTATACTGGGAGGCAGTTGAACAGTCTTGGGCCCTGACACTTATTGTGTTGTCTCTCAACGTGCTAGTGGCACCCCGGCTTTTCATTGGTGGGATGTTACATCGTCTGCGAGTCTTTTGCTTTCATAGGGAGTGATTTTCGTGAGTAAGTTTGGTACTAATCCCTCTAGGATTTTCCAAGTGTATATGAGCAGTGTAGGAGCTAACCCCCAAAATTTAAACCCCCTAATACATTACTTAATGAACATCCTGATCATATTCATTTATTTTTTTGAAACCCTAGACACTACTTTGTTAATAAACATATTAAATCTTGTGCTTTGGTTAGTCCCCTCCCGGTTGTAATCCTCATGAGGACTATTGAATATGCTGGATAACTGGACCAGGATACTGACTTTGTTGCAAAAGCCCAGTAACAGGCTGGATGCTAGAAGGGCTATCCTTTCTAGTGTTCACTGGAGATGTCTATTAGTAATAGATATCGTGTCATTTTGTAACACACCTGCACGAGCCTTCCCCTGGTTACTGTTCCACGGAGTTAAAAATTTGAAGCCGATCGGATAAGGTATAAACAAAGGTATAAACAAAAACTTTGAAAGAGTAAACAAGTGACCCACTAAGCGTGACCACCAAGAGTGACCCACCAAGCGTGACCCACCAAGGGTTACCCACAAAGAGTAACCCAACAAGCGTAACCCACTAAGAATGTCCCATTGAGAGTGACCCACCAAGAGTGACCCACTAAGCGTGACCCACCAAGCGTGAACCACCAAGCATAACCCATCAGGAGTGACCCATCAAGAATGACCCACCTAGAGTGACCCACAAAGAGTGACTCACTAAACGTGACCCACCAAGAGTGACCCACTATGATTGACCCATCAACCGTGACCCATCAAGAGTGACCCACCAAACGAGACGCACCAAGAGTGAACCACCAAGCGTGACCCACCAAGCGTGACCCACCAAGAGTAACCCACAAAGCGTGACCCACCAAGAGTGACATACCAAGCGTGACCCACTGAGAGTGACCCACCAAGCATGACCCTGCAAGAGTGACCCTGCAAGAATGACCCATTAAGAGTGACCCACCAAGAGTGACCCATAAAGAGTGACCCACAAACCGTAACCCACCAAGAGTGACCTACAAAGAGTGACCCACCAAGTGCGACCCACCAGGAGTGTCCTACCAAGAGTGACCCATCAAGAGTGACACACCAAGCGTAACCACAAGCGTGACCCACGAAGAATGACCCACTAAGCGTGACCCATTAAGAGTGACCCACCAGGAGTGACCAACTAAGCGTGACCCACCAAGCGTGAACTACCAAGCATTACCCACCAACAGTGACCACCAAGCGTGACCCATCAATAGTGAAACACAAAGAGTGACCCACCAAGAGAAACCCAAAAAGAGTGACCCACCAAACGTGACCCACCAAGAGTGACCCACCAAACGTGACCCACCAAGAGTGGATCACCAAGCGTGACCCACCAAGAGTGACCCATCAAAAGTGACCCATCAAGAGTGACCCACCAAACGTGACCCACAAAGAGTGAACCAACAAGAGTGCCCCACCAAGAGTGACCTACCAAGAGTGACCAACCAAGCGTGACCCACCAAGAGTGGCCCACAAAGAGTGACCCACCAAGAATGACCCACCAAGAGTGACTCACCGAGCGTGACCCACCAAGCGTAACCCGCTAAGAGTTACCCATTAAGGATGACCCATCAGGAGTGACCCACTAAGCGTGACCCACCAAACGTGAACCCCCAAGCATGACCCACCAAGAGTGTCTCACCAAGAGTAAGCTATTAAGAGTGACCCACCAAACGTGACCCACCAAGTGTGACCCAACAAACGTGACCCACCAAGTGAGAACCACCAAGCGTGAATCACCAAGAGTGAACCATCAAACGTGACCTATCAAGAGTGAACCACAAACGTGACCCACCAATAGTGAACCACCAGGAGTGACCAACCAAGCATGACCCACCAAGAGTGACCTACAAAGTGTGACCCACCAAGCGTGACCAACCAAGAGTGACCCACCAAACGTGACCCACCAAGAGTGAACCAATAAGCGTGACCTACCAAGCGTGACCCACCAAGAGTGACCAACCAAGCGTGACCCACCAAGCGTGACCCACCAAACGTGACCCACCAAGAGATACCCACCAAACGTGACCCACCAAGCGTGACCCACCAAGAGTGACCCACAAAGAGTGACCCACTAAGAGTGACCCACCAAGAGTGACCCACCGAGATTGACCTATCAGGAGTGATCCACCAAGAGTGACCTATCAAGAGTGACCCACGAAACGTGACCCACCAAGCGTGACCCACCAAGCGTGACCCACCAAGAGTGACCCACTAAAAGTGACCCACCAAGAGTGACCCACTGAGAGTGACCTATCAGGAGTGATCCACCAAGAGTGACCTATCAAGAGTGACCCACCATGAGTGAAACACCAATCGTGACCCACTAAAAATAACCCACAAAATGTGACCCACCAAGAGTGAACCACAAAGCGTGACCCACCTTGAGTAACCCACCAAAGGTGACCCACCAAGAGTGACCCACCAAACGTGACCCACCAAGAGTGACCCACTAAGCGTGACCCACCAATCGTGAACCCCCAAGCATGACACACCAAGAGTGACCCACCAAGCGTGACCCATCAAGAGTGACCCCCCAAGAGTGACGCACCAGTAGTAAGCCACTAAAAGTGACCCACCAAACATGACACACCAAGAGTGACCCAACAAACGTGACCCACTAAGTGAGAATCACAAAGCGTGAATCACCAAGTGTGACCCATCAAACGTGACGCATCAGGAGTGAACAACAAAGAGTGACCCACCAAGAGTGACCTACTAAGTGTGACCCACCAAGATTGACCCACAAAGAGTGGCCCACCAAGAGTGAAACAAAGAGTTTACCCACTAAGTGTGACCCACCAAACGTGACCCACCAAGCGTGACCCACTAAGAGTGACCCACCGAACGTGACCCTCCAAGAGTGAACCACCAAGCGTGACCCACCAAGTGTGACCCACCAAGAGTGATTAACCAAGCGTGACCCACCAAGCGTGACCCACTAAGCACGACCAACTAAGAGTGACCCACCAAGAGTGACACACCAAACGTGACCCACCAAGAGTAACCCACTAAACGTGAAACACCAAGAGTGACCCACCAAACGTGACCCACCAAACGTGACCCACCAAGTGTGACCCACCAAGAGTGTCCCACCAAACGTGACCCACGAAGAGTGAACCACAAAGCGTGACCCACCCAGCGTTACCCACCAAGAGTGACCCACCAAGCGTGACCCATCAAGAGTGACCCACCAAGCGTGATCCACAAAGAATGACCCACCAAGAGTGACCAATAAAGAGTGACCTACCAAACATGACCAACCAAGAGTGACCCACCATGAGTGACGCACCAAGCGTGACCCACCAAGAGTGACCTATCAAGAGTGAACCACCAAGAGTGACACACCAAGCGTGACCCACCAAGAGTAACCCACCAAACGTGTACCATAAAGAGTGAATCACCAAGCGTGGCCCTCCAAGAGTGACCCATCAAACGTGACCCATCAGGAGTGACCCACCAAGAGTGACCCACTAAACGTGACCCACCAAACATGAATCACCAAGCGTGACCCACCAAGAGTGACCCATTAAACATGACCTATCAGAAGTGACCCACGAAACGTAACCCACCAAGAGTGAACCACCAAGAGTGAACCACAAAGCGTGACCGACAAAGAGTGACCTATCAAGAGTGACCTGTCAAGCGTGATCCACAAAGAGTGACCCCCAAGAGTGACACACTAAGAGTGACACACTAAGATTGACCAAAAAACGAGACCCAGCAAGAGTGACCAACCAAGAGTGACCCATCAAACGTGACCCATCAAGAGTGACCCACCAAACGTGACCCACAAAGAGTGAACCACCAAACGTGACCCACCAAGCGTGTCCCATCAAAAGTGACCCACCAAGCGTGACCCTCCAAAGGTGACCCACCAACCATGATCCACCAAGATAGACCCACCAAGAGTAACCCACCAAGCATGACTCACAAAGAGTGACCCACCAAGCGTGACCCACTAAGAGTGACCCAATATGAGTGACCAACAATGCGTGACCCACAAAGCGTGAACCCCCAAGCGTGACACACCAAAAATGACCCACTAAGCGTGACCCATCAAGAAAGACCCACCAAGAGTGACCCACAAAGTGACCCACCAAGGTGACCCACAAACGTGACCACCAAGAGTGACCCACAAAGGAACACCAAGCGTGACCCACTAACGTGACCCACAAGTGAACCACTAAGCGTGACCCACCAGGAGTGACCACCAAACGTGACCCACCAAAGTGAACCACCAGAGTGACCCACAGGTAGCCCACCAGAGTGACCCACCAAGCGTGACCCACAAGTGGCCCTTAAAGTGACCCACCAAGAGTGACCAATAAGGTGACCACCACTAACCACCAAGATGACCCACCAAAGTGACACCAAGCGTGACCCAAAGAGTGACCTACCAAGAGTGACCCACCAAGAGTGACCACCAAAGTGACCCACCAAGAGTACCCACCAAACGTGACCCATCAAGAGTGAATACCAAGCGTGACCACCAAGGTGACCCACCATCAAGAGTGACCCACCAAACGTGACCCACCAAGGTGACCACCAAGAGTGACCCACCAACTGATCCACAAGGTGACCACCAAGAGTGACCCACCAAGCTGACCTACCAAGAGTTGACCACAGAGTGACCCACCAAGAAGTGACCACAAAGTGACCACAAGCGTACCCACTAAGTGACCTATCAGTGACCACCAAGCGTGACCACCAAGTGCCCACAAAGTGACCCACCAAGGTGACTACCATGATGACTACAGAGTGACCACCAAGAGTGACTATGACCCAAGGTGACCCACCAAGAGTGACCACCAAACGTGACCCACAAGAGTGAACCACCAGAGTGACCCCAAGCGTGACCACCAAGAGTGACACCAAGTGACCAAGGTGACCACAAGAGGGACCCACAAGAGTGACCCACCAAGATGACTCACAAAGTGACCCACCAAGCGTGACCCACAAGAGTGACCCACAAGAGTACCAACAAGTGACCACAAGCGTGACCCACCAAAGCCAGTGACCCCAAAGACAGTGACCCACTAAGCGTGACCCACAAGTGACCCACCAAGAGTGACCCACAGAGTGACCACCAAGCGTGACCCATAAGGTGACCACAAGTGACCCATCAGAGGACCACCAAGCGTGACCCATAAGCGTGACCCACAAGATGACCACAAGCTGACCCACCAGGAGTGACCACAAGCGTGACCACCAAAGTGACCCACCAAAGTGACCCCAAGAGCTGACCCCCAAACGTCCAACAAGCGTGACCCACCAAGTGGCCCATAAGAGTGACCCACCAAAGTGACCAATAAGCGTGACCCCAAGCGAAACACCAAGCATGACCACCAACGTGACCCAAGCGTGACCCATAAAGTGCCCACAAAGTGACCCACAAGGATACAAAAGTGACCCACCAAATGACCCACAAAGAGTGACCCATCAAACCTGACCCATCAAGAGAAGAAACTACCCACAGCGTGACCCACCAAGAGTGAACCACAAACGTGATCCATCAAAGTGACCCACAAGTGACCTCAAGGGTGACCACCAAGAGTGACCCAGTACCCAAGCGTGACCACAAAGTGACATAAAACCCAAGAGTGACCCACCAAGGTGACCTACAAGGTTGACCCACTAGAGTGACCCACAAAAGTGACCCACAAGAAGTGACCACCAGACGTACCCACTAGAGTGTCCTATCAGAAGTGCTTGAGGTTTAAGGAAGTATTCACAATGGAGGAAGGAAGGCAGCTGGGTAGACAGGACGGGGTTCGTCACCAACAAGGGATGTACCAAGTGCTAGAGGGCATACACACAACTGAGGAGGAAGTGAAGCAGTTACTCAGTGACCTCAATACCTCAAAGGGGATGGGTCCGGACAATATCTCCCCGTGGGTTCTTTGGGAAGGAGCTCAGGTACTGGGTGTGCCACTTACCATAATATTCAACACATCCCTTGAAATAAATTAGACACATATGCAACACTTGGGTATCTTTATTGAGGAAACGTTTCGCCACACAGTGGCTTCATCAGTCCAATACAAAGTACAAAGGTGTAAGGAGAGGAGGAGTATGAGGTTATCAGTCCCTCGGCCTGGAGTCGATGTGTTCAGTCCATCAATCTTGTAGGAAGTGTAGCACAAGGCCGTAGAGGTGGCTTATATGCTGTAATCAGGTGAGGTGAAGCAGGAGAAGGCGGGGTCATAGTAGTACCATCCACTATTCTCCTTACACCTTTGTACTTTGTATTGGACTGATGAAGCCACTGTGTGGCGAAACGTTTCCTCAATAAAGATACCCAAGTGTTGCATATGTGTCTAATTTATAACTTGTCGGTTCTCTGAACCATTCATCCACATCCCTTGAAACTGTGCAGCTACCTGAGGTATGGAAGAAGGCCAACGTAGTCCCCATTTTTAAAAAAGGAGACAGAAAAGAGGCACTAAACTATAGACCGGTGTCACTTACGTGTATAGTGTGCAAAGTCCTGGAGAATATCATCAGGAAAAGAATGGTGGAACACCTTGAGCTGAACAGGATAATAAACACCAGACAGCACGGATTCTGGGAAGGCAAATCCTGTGTAACAAACCTCCTAGAGTTCTATGATAAAGTAACAGAGGTAAGGCAGGAGAGAGAAGGGTGGGTTGATTGCATTTTCCTGGACTGCAGGAAGGCCTTCGACACAGTTCCTCACATGAGATTAGTAAAGAAGTTGGAAGAACAAGCAGGTATAACAGGAAGGGCACTGGAATGGATCAGGGAATACCTCAAAGGGAGGCAACAACGGGTCATGGTGCGTGGGGAGGTATCACAGTGGGCGCCTGTGACGAGTGGTGTACCGCAGGGGTCAGTCCTAGGACCAGTGTTATTCCTGGTATATGTAAATGACATGACGGACGGGATAGACTCAGAAGTGTCTCTATTCGCGGATGATGTGAAAATAATGAGGAGAATCACATCGGAAGAGGACCAGGCAGGGCTGCAAACAGACCTGGACAAGCTTGACATTTGGTCTAGCAACTGGCTTCTCGAATTCAATCCCTCCAAATGCAAAGTCATGAGGATCGGAGAAGGGCAAAGAAGACCGCTGACAGAGTACAAGCTAGGCAGACAAAGGCTACAAACCTCGGCAAATGAGAAAGACCTTGGAGTGAGTATAACGCCAAGCACGTCTCCGGAGGCACACATTAACCAGATAACTGCGGCAGCATATGGGCGACTGGCAAACCTAAGATTAGCGTTCCATTACCTTAACAAGGAATCGTTCAAGACACTGTATACCGTGTACGTCAGGCCCATACTAGAATATGCAGCACCAGTCTGGAACCCACACCTGGTCAAGCACGTAAAGAAACTAGAGAAAGTGCAAAGGTTTGCGACAAGGTTAGTTCCACAACTCAGGGGTCTGTCTTATGAAGAAAGGTTGAGGGAAATAGGACTAACAACACTGGAGGAAAGAAGGGTCAGAGGAGACATGATAACGACATACAAAATACTGCGGGAATTGACAAGGTAGACAGTGACAGGATGTTCCAGAGAGGGAACACGGAAACAAGGGGACACAACTGGAAGCTGAAGACTCAGATGAGTCAAAGGGATGTTAGGAAGTATTTAGAGAAAGATATAGTGGAGGCAGAAACCATACATAGTTTTAAGACAAGGTATGATAAAGCTCTTGGAGCAGGGAGAGCAGAGACCCAGTAGCAGACAGTGAAGAGGCGAGGCCAGGAGCTGAGTCTCGACCCCTGCAACTACAATTAGGTGAGTACAATTAGGTGAGTACACCCGAATCTGTATGACAGTGTCCACCGTTGAAGACACTGCAAGACTCCAAGCAGACATAAACCAAATCTTTAAATGGGCTGCAGAAAACAATATGAAGTTCAATGATGAGAAATTTCAATAACTCAGATACGGAAAACGTGAGGAAATTAAAATCTCATCAGAGTACAAAACTAATTCCAACCACACAATAGAGCGAAAAACTAATGTCAATGATCTGAGAGTGATTATGTCAGAGGATCTCACCTTCAAGGACCATAACACCGTAGCAACCACATCTGCTAGAAAAATGACAGGATGGATAATGAGAACCTTCAAAACCAGGGATGCCAAGCCCATGTTGACACTTTACAGATCCCTTGTTCTATCTAGGCTGGAATATTGCTGCACACTAACTGCACCTTTCAAGGCGGGTGAAATTGCTGACCTTGAAAATGTGCAGAGAACCTTCACCGCACGCATAAGTGCGATAAACCACCTCAACTACTGGGAACGCTTGAAGTTCCTAAACCTGTACTCTCTAGAACGCAGGCGGGAGAGATACATTATTATATACACATGGAAAATTCTCGAGGGACTAGTACCAAACTTGCACACGAGAATCACTCCCTACGAAAGCAAAAGACTCGGCAGGCGATGTAACATCCCCCCAATGAAAATCAGGGGTGCCACTAGCACGTTGAGGGACAACACAATAAGTGTCAGGGTCCCAAGATTGTTCAACTGCCTCCCAGCATACATCAGGGGGATTACCAACAAACCCCTGGCTGTCTTCAAGCAGCCACTGGACAGGCACCTAAAGTCGGTACCTGACCAGCCAGGCTGTGGTTTATACGTTGGACTGCATGCGGCCAGCAGTAACAGCCTGGTTGATCAGGCTCTGGTCCAACATGAGGCCTGGTCACAGACCGGGCTGCAGGGGCATTGACCCTGGAATTCTCTCCAGGTAAACTCCAGGTGATGAGTCACCATCTTGTTTGATGAAGTACACTAGTGATTGTCTCTACGTTTATTATTTAACAGTATTAAGAAGCTGCGCACACTTCTCTAATGTACCGCTAATTTATGATTAATTATCACTAAACGCGCTCTAACAGAGTTCTTATCTGATTTCCCAGCGTTAGTGGAGATTGAATAAGAGATAGGATGCACACGACAAATGTTCCTTTGTTAGGTCAATGCTTGCACCACAGCTCCTGTCCCCTTTACTGGTTAGTTCAATCTGATGCCCTCCTCTTCTCCGCTCCTGCCCTCTCCCTGTTTCGCTGACCTCAGCTCAAATTCCCACTTGCTAAACACTGCAACAGTTTGCAATTCAAGTGCTTGTGTTCTTTAAATATTTAGATCATTGAGAGCACATGATTGTTTTTTCAAGTGTATAAAAATGAAACGGTAGTTTTCTTTAACTTTCCTGCTATGGCAAAGAGTCATTTTCCTCAAATGTCTATCAATCATATACACTCGTTGCAACACTGGTCAGCCATCACTTGACTTCCTGGCTTCCTGGGTCCGTACATCTGTTACAAATCAAACTGTTGACCAGGAAGCCCTTTCTCAGGGCTGGGCCCTTGAAAAGGTTGAAAGGGCTTATACCCTCCCTCTCTCTTGGAGAATTTTCTCCGCAGTATGAGCTTCATGACAGAGGCAGCATTTACGTACACTTGGTTTGGACTTATTCGTTTTCTTAGCTCTAATACCCTGGTCGGCCGCTGTTACAAAATGATACGATATCTATTAGTTATAGACATCTCCAGTGAACACTAGAAAGGATAGCCCTTCTAGCATCCAGCCTGTTACTGGGCTTTTGCAACAAAGTCAGTATCCTGGTCCAGTTATCCGATATTATCAATATCATTATTGGATCCCAACTGAGAGTGAAATATATTTAAAATGTTTATTATCAAAATTAGAATGTCTAGGGTTTCTAAGTAAATCAAATTAAATATAAATATATTGAAGATATAAATTAGGAGGTTAGCTCCTACACTGCTCTCATAAACAATATGATTGTGTTGAAGGCACATATATCTGGTTCTTATGTACCATCTGGTACAAATGTTTGCAATTATAAACAATACTAATATATATGCAAATGTGTTTATGAGTGTATAAGTGTGCTCCAGGTAACTAAGACTCGACTCAACCAGTGTCAGACTGATCGTCTTCTCATAAGCTAGCTTCTCTAACAAACTGACAATCAGAACAGCTTGATTGAACAGTAAAATGACCAATTCGCAGAACAGCAATATAACATGCAACAGCAACACAGCGTCAGGAACAAAGAGATAGAAAATCGACCTTAACTGGGGACCATCAACAGATCCTCCAAAACAGTCACAAAACTCACTTATTACTGAATCTAGGTTCAGCATAACCAATATCCCCGACTGTGACGGTGCACAGATGCCTCAACCAATTAGGTCAAGAGCTATAGCTAGAGATCTGAGTTATCTCAGAGTGTCAGTGCGACACACAACCCAGAAAAAACGTCGAAAATCACTGTCTAGTCTATTCTCTGTGACCAGAGTTACACAGAGTCCAGAGAAGTATGTTTCATCTCACCACCGAACACATACTCTACCAAACAGAGTCTAAATGACGAGGAAACAAGCAGAGACAAGAGCGAGGTGTTCAACACTCTCTCGAACATTGATCACAATACTGTAACATCCTACCTAATAAAATAGCTAAGTCAAAAAATAATATAAAGCAAGATATTAACGATTTAGCTATTATCGAAAATATCAGCAATATAAAATTATAAGAAATGAAAATATATATAATAAATCATATATATGTACATTGTGGCCCATTCTGGGGTCGCAATAGTTCCTGGACACACAAACATAAGTGTACTGGTGTCAGCATCTGTCTTGCTGATAGGAGGCGTCTTGGGTGATGATTCGTCAAGTGAGGGCTTGACTTGGCAAGTATTAGTAGAATGCAAGATACAAAATGTTGCAAACCCTCGTTACTCTCAGGAGAACCAGTGTTTGCCAAATTTCAATGGTCTTCTCTGGCAGTTTCCTCTGAATGATTGGGCCGAACTTCCAGTCACCGCTTGCAACTTCTTCATAAGATGACAGAGACCTGCAGCTGTTGTCCAGAGCTATTCTGAATGCTTGTAAGGAGTGGGAAGGTGATTGAAGGTCCACCAGCTTATAGAAATGTTTGGCTGTTATTCGATCCCTATCACTTTAAATTGATTCCAAGACTTGGATAGCGTTGTTATAATAAGCACAAGTTATATGGAGTCCTTTGATAAGGTCGTAAGCTTTTCCCTTGACTTGAATCCTCAGATAATTGAACTTAGTCAAGTCATCAGTGTACGTCCGACTGTCAATGAGGGCTGGAAGCTATCAAGGAACTCCTCAAAATCCTTACCATCACATGTTGGCAACGTTAATTGGGACAGCTGTAATAACAGCTGTGGCAGCGAGTTATTATTCAATGGCCCCAGCAGGCTTGCCTTAGTTATGTCCTCCGTCTAGGGCCTTCTTAAATCGACAACGAGCTTTAAGTACATGATTTAATCTTTCATTAAACCACTCTTGTACATCTTTGAGTTTATTGTCATCTACCGACTCCATCAACAGGTTTTCAGAATGATCATTAACTGTGGTGTTAGTTCGTTGTCTAATTTCCAGTAATTCTATAGTAGCTTCTAGCTCTACAGTGCCTCACAGGCATTAACAGTCCTAGTGACCTGACCTTAGTGACTTATCACTTCAGAATAGCGAGAAACAACTAAGTGTCCAGGACACACTACGCAGGAGATGCAACATTCCCCCAATGAAAAGCAGGGGCGCCACGAGTACACTAAGAGACAACACTAAGTGTCAGGAGCCCAAGACTGTTCAGCTGCCTCTCAGAATACATAAGGGGGATTACCAATAGACCCCTGGCTGTCTTCATGAAGGTGCTGGACAGACACCTAAAGTCAGTACCTGATCAGCCAGGCTGTGGTTCGTATGTCGGTTTACGTGCAGCCAGCAGTAACAGCCTGGGTCATCAGACCCTGATCCACCATGAGGCCTGGTCACGGACCGGGCCGCGGGGGCGTTGACCCCCAAAACCCTCTCCAGGTATGTCATATCCATCAGTCATACTGGATACCGCAGAGAAGACAGTGTGAAGAAACACAGTGCTGTGACCCCTGCCGTTATATGGATGGATGGCCCTGCCAATCATTCTGACCAATACACTAAACAACGTCACTCTCAAGGCTTATGTGTGCCTGTTAACCTGCGCTACCACTTGAGCAGTGCACTTAGAGGTCGCCACTGACATGACTGCTGAAATCTTCATTAAGTTGTTCAGGAGATTTGCAGCTAGAAGGTCATGTACCAGGTTGTTGATGTTAGACCACAGAACAAGCTTTGTCGCTGGTCCTGCTTACCTAGAACACATATTCGAACAGAGGTCCAGTAGATGTTACATCAGCAGTTTTGTTGCTGGACGCACATACGTCCCCAGGCTTCCTGGCAAGGAGGATTTTATGACAGACTTGTCGGCCTCATGACGGGATGCCTGAAGAGTTCAGGACAGTGGTGACTGGAGTTGAGAATTAATAACCAATTTCTGACATGTCAGTAATGATCTAGACAACCTAGAGATGTAGAGTCCATCTCATTTGATATGTGGACGTCGACTTAGAGCCAGTACCTCCTATGCGAGACAGTCATGTATTAGATCCTAATTACCTTAAGTCTGGCCAACTCAGATGGAAGTTTAAACACCTCAACTCTGTCATGGAACACTGGGAGAAGGTCTGGCGTCAGGATTACCTTACGTCACTAAGGGAACGCTGACGCGAGGTTCAGATGACTGCTCAGCCATGCATGCTGATGAGTGGTACTGTCAGAAGAACAGTTAATGTCTTAAGCCAAGGTACTGTTCATACCCGGACCATTGACAGACTGGTACCTCTAGTGTTGCACTGTCCAGTGAAGGAAACCATGACATCTGAGAGGACCCCTGCAGCTGCCCTGCATCCTCAGCACTGAACAGCAGTAGAAGCTAGACAATGTAGCAAGAGCATCATAGACAGTGATTTTGTTTGACCAGGTCAAACAACCCCCACTAGTGTGAAAAACAGAGAGAGGCATGGCAGCCACTGCTCGTGGGGTGAGGCTTCTGAAGTACACATATGTAAGACAGAGAGAGGCATCGCAGCCACTGCTCGTGGGGTGAGGCTTCTGAAGTACACATATGTCAGACAGAGAGAGGCATGGCAGCTCGTGGGGTGAGGCTTCTGAAGTACACATATGTAAGACAGAGAGAGGCATGGCAGCTCGTGGGGTGAGGCTTCTGAAGTACACATATGTCAGACAGAGAGAGGCATGGCAGCTCGTGGGGTGAGGCTTCTGAAGTACACATATGTAAGACAGAGAGAGGCATGGCAGCTCGTGGGGTGAGGCTTCTGAAGTACACATATGTCAGACAGAGAGAGGCATGGCAGCTCGTGGGGTGAGGCTTCTGAAGTACACATATGTAAGACAGAGAGAGGCATGGCAGCCACTGCTCGTGGGGTGAGGCTTCTGAAGTACACATATGTAAGACAGAGAGAGGCATGGCAGCCACTGCTCGTGGGGTGAGGCTTCTGAAGTACACATATGTAAGACAAAGAGAGGCATGGCAGCTCGTGGGGTGAGGCTTCTGAAGTATTGCGATGTGCTAAACCTCTGACTGAACCTTAATTGTAAGGCTAATTAGTTGTAAGCTAGAAGTGTAAGACTGGAGTTTAGACAGTTAAGTTAGGCTAGAAATGTAAGTTGCTTAAGTATAGACGTTGTCGTTTTTTATAAACCTAGAAGTAAACATTACAGGCGTTAAGCACTGTAGAAGGTTCTGTAAGCAGCAGTCACTAAGGATTAGCTGTGATGGTCGTGTGAGAAGAGAATATACGATAATTATGGTGTTAATTCATGACTATTAAACAACCGGTGTAGGTATTAGTGTTAGTATTAGTGTGAATATATTAGTGAGGGGTAAGTTACATGAGACCTGGTAAAAGTTTTGGGATTGTGTCCCCACTCAAGTTCATCAAACCCATCCGGTCTTGAGAACGCTGAAGTCTGGACGTCTTTGACAGTCACGTTTGTCTGTGATGTGTGTGTGATAACTCAGGTCAGAATGACTGGTGTGATAACTCAGGTCAGAATGACTGGTGTGATAACTCAGGTCAGAATGACTGGTGTGATAACTCAGGTCAGAATGACTGGTGTGATAACTCAGGTCAGAATGACTGGTGTGATAACAGACGTCAAAACTTTGTGTTCAAGCGTTCAACTTATATTATAACCACTGTTTAGCAGCTTCCTACGTGTTCAGTCTGTGCTCAGCTTGTTCAGTCTGTGCTCAGATTGTTCAGTCTGTGCTCAGCTTGTTCAGTCTGTGCTCAGATTGTTCAGTCTGTGCTCAGATTGTTCAGTGTCAATTTAAAATCAGTGTGTTGGTTTTCAACTCACCCATTTGTACTCATCTCATTGTGGTTGCAGGGGTTAATTCTTAGCTCCTGGCCCCCGCCTCTTCGGGTGTAGCGTGAGTGCGTATGGTAGATGTTTGTGTGTGTGTGTGTGTGTGTACTCACCTAGTTGTAGTTGCAGGGGTGAGTGTGTGTGTGTGTGTGTGTGTGTGTGTGGGTGTTAGTTACCATTTTGTCCTAGGCACATGTCGATTAGACACTAGGCCTGTTGTATGTATGTGTGCGTGTGTGTGTGTGTAAGGAAACACTTCGAAATGTTTCCCCGTCGGAATAGAACCCGGGCCTCCGTGCGTGAAGGGAGCTTTACCACCAGTGTGTGTGTGTGTGTGTGTGTGTGTGTGTGTGGGTGTGTGTGTTTGTGTGTGTGTGTGTGTGTGTGTGTGTACTCACCTAGTTGTACTCACCTAGTTGTGGTTGCAAAGGTCGAGTCACAGCTCTTGGCCCCGCCTCTTCACTGGCCGCTACTGGGTCACTCTTCCCGCTCCATGAACTTTATCATACCTCTTCTTAAAGCTATGTATGGATCCTGCCTCCACTACATCACTTCCCAAACTATTCCACTTCCCGACACCTCTGTGACTGAAGAAATACTTCCTAACATCCCTGTGATTCATCTGAATCTTCAACTTCCAACTGTGACCCCTTGTTGCTGTGTCCCATCTCTGGAACATTCTGTCTCTGTCCACCTTGTCGATTCCTCTCAGTATTTTGTATTTTGTGTGTGTGTTTGGCACTATAACATGTGGTGTGGCACTATACAGTGTGGTGTGGCACTATACAGTGTGGTGTGGCACTATACAGTGTGGTGTGGCACTATACAGTGTGGTGTGGCACTATACAGTGTGGTGTGGCACTATACAGTGTGGTGTGGCACTATACCGTGTGGTGTGGCACTGTACAGTGTGGTGTGGCACTATATATAGTGTGGTGTGGCACTATATATAGTGTGGTGTGGCACTATACAGTGTGATGTGGCACTATACAGTGTGGAGTGGCACTATACAGTGTGCTGTGGCACTATACAGTGTGCTGTGGCACTATACAGTGTGCTGTGGCACTATACAGTGTGCTGTGGCACTATACAGTGTGCTGTGGCACTATACAGTGTGCTGTGGCACTATACAGTGTGCTGTGGCACTATACCGTGTGGTGTGGCACTGTACAGTGTGGTGTGGCACTATACAGTGTGATGTTGCACTATACCGTGTGGTGTGGCACTATTCAGTGTAGTGCGGCACTATACAGTGTGGTCTGGCACTCTTCTTGCCACTCTGACTCACCATCATGTGTAACAGGCTGACAGATGAGCCAGAGTGAATGCACTGGCCGCCACTCAGAACGAGTGCAAGACAGACAATCAGAACATTTCAGCAAGAAATTGACAAAAACTTAATTCTCTGACTGCTCTGACTAGAACAGTTCTCTGACTCGAATGTCCCTCCTGAACTACAATAATCCAGGAGGGACATTTTGGTCCCTCCTGAACTACAATAATCCAGGAGGGACATTTTGGTCCCTCCTGAACTACAATAATCCAGGAGGGACATTTTGGTCCCTCCTGAACTACTGTGGTCACAGTATAACTTGACACTGGACCAGAACAGGCCATCACATCCTCCTCACCTATATACGAAATTTTGGTCAATTGATTTCATTGTATCGACAGATTCCTGTGTCCCTAACTGTCTCAGTGGCACAGTGTAGACTGAGGGGCTTCGGTGGAGGTTTCTAAATGGTTTTCTTTACATTTCAGAGTTCTTGAAGTACAAAGTGGGCGTCAGTAACATGGGTGGTGTGAGTGAGGGCGTCTCTGGGATGCTGTGGGTTCATCTGCTGGCCGGAAGAGGCCTAAAGGCTGCAGGACGATCAGAATTTCGTGACTTGTACTGCGTGCTTGAGTGTGATCGTGTGCACAAGGCACGAACGGTCGTACGAACTGGTGATCTGAACTTCGACTGGGACGAGACCTTCGATCTGGACCTCATCAACAACAAAGAACTGGATTTCCTGATCTACTCGTGGGATCCGCAGTTCAGGCATAAGTTGTGTTACAAGGGGTCTGTCCACTTAGTCAGCCTACTCAAAGAGTCCCCCTTACATCAGCTAGCTCTTAAAATAGAGCCTAGAGGGACACTATATTTAAAATTAAGGTATACACCTCCACGACAAGCCTTTCTACGAACTCCAGGCGTACGGAAGGGCTCCCTGTTTGGTCTGGACTTGGATTCGGTCTCTAATCGGGAGTCGGGTGGGGGGACAGTCCCTCTAATCATAGCCAGATGTGTGGCCGAGGTGGAGAGGAGAGGTCTGGACATTATCGGTCTCTACAGACTGTGTGGGTCTGCCACCAAAAAGAGGCTTCTGAGAGATGCCTTTGAGAGGAACCCCAGACTGGTCGACCTCTCCTCTGATAATGTCCCAGACATCAACGTTATTACTGGTTAGTACATGACTTTCTTAGCTAACTTACTGCACTGCTAGTTACTCTCTTAGCTAATTTCCTAGACTGCTAGATTGTTAGTTAGCCTCTTATCAAGACTATATATATATATATATATATATATATATATATATATATATATATATATATATATATATATATATATATATATATATATATATATATATATATATATATAAACATTATCTCTCAGTTCACAGCAGAATTCGAACCTGCAAACTCCGCATCAGAGTACTTAAGCCACTCAGCCAGATCCCAGTACTGCGTACTTTGATGCAGTGTCCAGGTTCGAATCCTGCTGTGGACTGAGGTTAATGTGTGTAAATAATTTCTCCCGTTTACAATGGATAAACAGAAGGGTAGACGGGGGACGCGAACCGCGGCCCTTAAATTGACAGTCCAACACTCTACTGTCTTGATTACCCAGACCTCTAACAGGAAGGATTCAGAGTTAATACTTGATGCCCTACATCTTTAAGAGGCTTCGGTAGTCGAGACGGTTGACCGGTCCACTAGCAATTTAGGAACCGCGGTTCGCGCCAGCCCGAGGTGTACGTCTCAGTGTATAAATTCTGAGATGTATGTACATCTCACTGAGAGGTGTATATCTCAGTGAATATAAATTGAGTGGTATGTATCTCAGTGTATATACACTGGTAGTTTACATTAATCAGTATTTTAGGTATTAAAGTACAGGTGACCTGCAGTCTTAAATGGGGTTTAAAGTCTATCTACTGCACGAGGGTCATTAAACCCCATTAACCAACCAACCAGTCTTAATGACCCTCGTGTAGTAGATAGACTTTAAACCCCATTAACCAACCAGTTTTAATAACCCTCATGCAGTAGACTTTAATTAAACCTAACCAGTCAATATGAATAATGAATTGATATCCCTTCTAAAAGGTATTCCTTTTAGCAGGTGTACTTTATAGACAATATCCCCTCTTGTTGGTATCTCTTCAAGCAGGTATCCTTCCTAACTGGTATACCAACTAGATGGCATTTCCTCATAACCAATGTCTCTAGCCGGTATCCCCTCTAGTAGGTATCCCTTGTTAACGATATCCTCTCTTGCTGTTATCCCTTCTAGCAAGTATTCCTAACCGGTATCACATGAAGCTTGTATCTCTTTAGCAGGTATCCCTCTTAACCAGTATCCCTTCTAGCTGGCATTCCTTATATCCGATATCGTCTATTATACTGGTATCACTTTAACAAGCATCTCTTCTAGCAGGCATCCTCTCTAGAAAGTATCCCCTTTTGCAGGTATACTCTCTAACCAGTATTCCTTCCAAAAGACATTCTTTCTAACTGGTATTCCTATAACTAGTATCCTCTTTTGCAAGTATTCCTTATAGTTAGTATCCCTTCTAGCAGGTGTTTTTTCTAACAGGTGTTTTTTCTAACCGGTATCCCTTCTAGTAGGTATCCCTCCTAACCCGCGTCCCTTCTAGCAGGTGTCTGTCATAACCGGTATCCCTTCTAACAAGCATCTGACATTTATCCTTACTCTCAGGTATTCCTTCTCTCAGAAATTCTTTCTCTTAGGTATCCCTCCTCCCAGGTCTCATAATGAATAACCATCGTTGCAGATATCCTTCCTGCAAGGCCTGCTAATAGATATGCCTCGTTGCAGGAATCTCTCGTCCCAGGTCTACTAAGATATACTCATCCTCCCAAATCTGATAAGAGATATTCCTCGTTGCAGGTATCCCTCCTGCCAGGTCTGCTAGCCGGTATCCCTCGTTGAAGGTATCTCTATTCTCAGGCCTGCTACGAAATATCCCTCCTCCTCCTCCTCCTCCTCCTCCTAGTTCTAAGAGATATTCCTCGTTGCAGGTATCCCTCCAGCCAAGTCTGCTAACAGGTAGCCCTCTTTGTAGGTATCTCTCGTCCCAGGTCTGCTAAGATATCCCTCCTCCTCTTCTTAGGTCTGTTAAGAGATATTCCTCGTTGCTGGTATCCCTCCTGCCATGTATGTTACAGGTATCCCTCGTTGTAGGTATCTCTCGTCCCAGGTCTACTAAGATATATCCCTCCTCCTCCTCCTAGTTCTGATACGATATATTCCTAGTTGCAGATATCCCTCCTGCCAGGTCTGCTAACAGGTATCCCTCTTTGCAGGTATCCTCAAGGACTACCTACGGGAGCTCCCTGAACCACTCTTCACTAAGTGCTTATACCAGATGTTAGTAGACGCCCTCACAGTTATGCTTCCAGACGACCCACAAGGCAACGCTAAACTTATGTTCTCGATATTAGACTGTCTACCCAAGGTCAACAGGGTGAGTGACTGGTCCTTAGACTGTCTACTCGAGGTCAAGAGGGTGAGTGCTTCTTAGACTGTCTAACAGCTCATGTTCTCGATATTAGACTGTCTAACAACCGTAAGCGGGAATTAGTTATCAGTTTAAGATTGTCTGTACAAGGTTCAGAGGTTAATCAACAGACATTAAACTGGTAATAGTGGTAGAATTACCGACATAAGTGTTAGGTGAATGGACACAAGTGCAACTAATGTGACACTTTATTGTGGCAACGTTTCGCTCAATAAAATGTCACATTGCTTGCAGCTGTCTCGTAACAGTCAACGGGGTGACTGTTCGTTGCTCATATTATCTAACAACAGTAAACAGGAATAATTAACTGTTCTGGATTGCACCTCCGGGTTATCCCTGGTTAATTAACCCGCCAAGTTAACCCAGGCCAATAAAAATCCTAACCCCACAAAACCCCTACAAATCCTTAAGTGGATTTGTTTCTCCCGCAGATGACGCTGTTTCTGTTAATGGACCATTTACGACTGGTCGCCAGCCAATCAGAGAGGAACAAGATGACCACTCAGAACCTGGCTATATGTTTTGGGCCAGTTCTGATGCTCCAGAGTGAGGGTGAAGATACTATGGATTTTCATCAACCAATTAGTATTCTCAAGTTCCTGCTGGACCTCTGGCCCTCGAAGTCAGGTAATGTTTACATTCATTGTTTTCTGGGTTCTTGAAGACTAGGCTTGGAGGTCGAGGGTCCTTTTAAGACTAGGCTTGGAGGTCGAGGGCTCTTGAAGACTAGGCTTCTAGTTTGAGGGTCCTTGAAGACTAGGCTTTGAATTCGAGGTCTGGAGAGACATAGTATAAAATTTTGCCGAGATAAAAAGAGAGAGATAAACGTAGCATAATGCTATCATTTATTGACAACGTTTCGCTCACAGAGTGAGGTGAAAAGGGAGGTGATGTGTGTATAGACTATTACTTTGACCATGAACACCTTGGACAGATTTGTGGTTGGTAAGTATTGAATTTCGGAAAAACTTGCCTAGTATATGCCATTAGGCCTACTGCAGTGTTAGGTGTGAGACGGACTAGTCTAACATAGGCCAGTAGGCCTGTAGCAGTGTTCGTTAATACATGACTTGTTGCTATGCTGAGTAACTAAGAAGAAGAATCCTGGGTAGAGGCTGAGCTGTGTTGCTGACGTTGTTGTTATGGTTGCAGTTGTTGAATATGTTGAGTGTTGGTTGCAAGACTGTGAGTGTGCTCCTTGGTGATGACTTGTGCCTCTCCATACTTCAGTACTTGTGAGAGTTTCAGTATAAAACACAGGTGTTCTACTAGTGTTGTATTCTGCTAGTGTTCTGGTGTTCGGAAGTGTGTGTGTGGAGATCTCTGAGTGTTTCTGCAATGTCTATGTGATCAGCCACTGCAAGGGATTGTGTATACACCTGCTGCTTGTTGATGCAGTGAGTGGTATCCCTTACTAGTGATATCTGTGACTGTAATGGAGGCAGTGGTGGATACTTGTTGATGCAGTGGGTGGTATCCCTTACTAGTGATATCTGTGACTGTAATGGAAGCAGTGGTGGATACTTGTTGATGCAGTGGGTGGTATCCCTTACTAGTGATATCTGTGACTGTAATGGAAGCAGTGGTGGATACTTGTTGATGCAGTGGGTGGTATCCCTTACTAGTGATATCTGTGACTGTAATGGAAGCAGTAGTGGATACTTGTTGATGCAGTGGGTGGTATCCCTTACTAGTGATATCTGTGACTGTAATGGAAGCAGTGGTGGATACTTGTTGATGCAGTGAGTGGTATCCCTTACTAGTGATATCTGTGACTGTAATGGAGGCAGTGGTGGATACTTGTTGATGCAGTGGGTGGTATCTCTACCTGTAGTATCTCCTCCTGAGACTCTCCAGCAGCCCTCTCCCAGAGCTATGCACAAAAGACCTGAGACCGAGACAGTGCCAGGAGTGCCAGGAGTCTTCCTCCAGTATCACACTTCTCTGCCAAGACAAGGGGTGTGACAGTTTACACTGGTTGGTGAAGTCAGCCTGTGACCTCAGTTGACCTACATCACAACCACTGTCTTCACTACAGTCACAGATATCTCTAGTAAGGGATACTACCCACTGCATCAACAAGTATCCACCACTGCCTCCATTACAGTCACAGATATCACTAGTAAGGGATACCACCCACTGCATCAACAAGTATCTACCACTGCCTCCATTACAGTCACAGATATCACTAGTAAGGGATACCACCCACTGCATCAACAAGTATCCACCACTGCCTCCATTACAGTCACAGATATCACTAGTAAGGGATACCACCCACTGCATCAACAAGTATCTACCACTGCCTCCATTACAGTCACAGATATCACTAGTAAGGATACACCACTGCATCAACAAGTATCCACCACTGCCTCCATTACAGTCACAGATATCACTAGTAAGGGATACCACCCACTGCATCAACAAGTATCCACCACTGCCTCCATTACAGTCACAGATATCACTAGTAAGGGATACCACTCACTGCATCAACAAGCAGCAGGTGTATACACAATCCCTTGCAGTGGCTGATCACATAGACATTGCAGAAACACTCAGAGATCTCCACACACACACTTCCGAACACCAGAACACTAGCAGAATACAACACTAGTAGAACACCTGTGTTTTACACTGAAACTCTCACAAGTACTGAAGTATGGAGAGGCACAAGTCATCACCAAGGAGCACACTCACAGTCTTGCAACCAACACTCAACATATTCAACAACTGCAACCATAACAACAACGTCAGCAACACAGCTCAACCTCTACCCAGGATGATTCTTCTTAGTTACTCAGCATAGCAAAAAGTCATGTATTAACGAATACTGTTACAGGCCTACTGGCCTATGTTAGACTAGTCCGTCTCACACCTAACACTGCAGTAGGCCTATTGGCCTATGTTAGGCAGGTTTATTTCACACCCTAGACAGCAGTAGGCCTACTGGTCCATGCTAGGCAAGTCAATCTCACAACTAACACAGCTTAAGCCTTCAACACACCTCACCTGGCGCCTCACCTCACCTGGCGCCTCACCTCACCTCACCTGGCGCCTCACCTCAACACTCCCTCTACATAGACCCATCTAGTTTTAGAATTGTAGATTTATTTGTTAATTATTTTGAGCGATTACCTTGAAAATACTTCTTTTTTTGGCTATTTTTATGGATTTTCCCTACTTTTGTGTATTTTTGAGGGATAACTTTAAAAATCTCGCTTTTTGTGTATGCTAGATTTAGAAGTGTAGAATTGTTCGTGAATGTTTGCAGGATTCTGTTACACTGTTTGTTCCAGACAGCTCGGGAAGCGGTAGCAGCGAATGTTCGGAATGCGCGGCCTTCGCATCTCGACTCAGCGAGGTGGAAAGTCGGGAGTACCACGACACGCATGAGCACCCCGCGGTCCACCCCGCGGACCACGCCGACCACCACGCAGTCCCCAGGCTCCGGGAGCGACTCCTCCCCGAATCCTCCTGCTAACCTGCGGTCCAAGCTGGTGCTGGGAGCCATGGCCACGAGTGCCGCAAGCGGGGAGGCCCTGAGTGGCCCCGAGGCCCTCAGTGGTCCGGCTAGCGAGCCCTCGGCTCCTGGGTCCACCTCCACTACCTCCACCCCGACCTCATCCATTACCTCCCCGCCATCCACCACCACCGCCGCCCCTACCAACCCCCTGCCACCCGGGGCGTCAGAAACGACGTCCGACCTCACTGCCACCCGCGGCCTCGACCCGGAGACCGAGACCGAAGAGGACAAGGACGAGGCCGAGACAGTCTCCAGCTGAGGTCCTCGCCTTAGCCGAACTCCCGTTCAGAATTCTAGCGCCAAAAGTGAAGCCTCCGAGGCTTCAGCAAGCTGAAGCACTGAAGCCAGTGCATCGATGTTATTTTGCTGTTAACCCGTCAATCCTCGCCGGTCCCTGATCCAGGGACCTGTTGTTGCTAGCTGCTGGCATGCTGACGATGCGTCGAAGACGTACAAAGATGTCTAATAGTTGCAGTCTCTGGGGACGTCAGGTGAAGCCTCACCTAAACTTTTATTGGGTAGGTAGCAACTAATATTAGGTGACTAGAAGTTGTGAACACATCTAGTCCCTTGGAACGTGTTAATCCCCTCCCCTGACACCTGAAAGTGGATCGAAATCCCTTGTAATCCACAGGGACATCAAGAAAGAATTCTGTCTCCCTCAGGTGAAATTAAATCCCCTGGTATTTCACACCTTATGCCAGGATTACACTTGTCAGTAAGTTATGTTGTCAACCTTAAACAAAAAAAACCTTAATCAGTGGCGTAGGTGACCTTCATTAGGTGACTGAGGTCCCTTGGTGTACATCCAAAGACTCAGGTCCCCCTCCTACGTCTTAGGGAGTCGGGACGAGGCACAGGTGACTCTCATAAAGTGACTGAGGTCCCTGGTATACATCCAAGGACTCAGGTCCCCCTCCTACGTCTTAGGGAGTCGGGACGAGGCACAGGTGACCCTCATTAGGTGACTGAGGTCCCTGGTATACATCCAAGGACTCAGGTCCCCCTCCTACGTCTTAGGAAGTCGGGACGAGGCACAACGCGGGCTATATGCAACGTACGTTACAAATCACTGCCACAAAACTTCAATTTACCTTGTCTTCTAGAAGAGATAATAAGCTCTCTCTCTCTAGTTGAAAACTGTCGTAGTTTACCATGTAGAGCCGTTGATGAGAGGGATACAGCCTCTACTGCTGTAGATGGGGGTATACTTTGAGTCTGTAGAGCCCTTAATGAGAGGGATATCAGCCTCTACTGCTGTAGACGGGGGTATACCTTGAGTCTGTACCCTACACTGCCTCGAACGGGGGTTATACCCTCAGAACATACTCTGCTACAGAAGGCTGGGTATACCTCGACATAAGAGGGATATCAGTCTCCTCACTGAAAGTACTCCAGAGTACCAGGGAGGGATACCCTCCAGCAGTACCAGAAAGGGATAACCTACAGCAGTACCAGGGAGGGATACCTTCCAGTAGTACCAGGAAGGGATACCTTCCAACAGTACCAGGGAGGGATACCTTCCAGCAGTACCAGAGTCCGTGGTGCTGAGAGGAATATCATGTCACTGCAGTCACGTCACTGTAGTCACGTCACTGCAGTCATGTCACTGCAGTCACGTCCCTGTAGTCACGTCACTACAGTCATGTTACTGCAGTCATGCCACTGCAGTCACCTCACTGTAGCCATGTCACTGGGGTCATGTCACTGCAGTCACGTCCCTGTAGTCACGTCACTACAGTCATGATACTGCAGTCATGCCACTGCAGTCACCTCACTGTAGCCATGTCACTGGGGTCATGTCACTGCAGTCACGTCCCTGTAGTCACGTCACTACAGTCATGTCACTGCAGTTATGTCACAGCAATCACATCACTGCAGTCATGTAGCTGCAGTCAGGTCACTGTGGTCATGTCACGTTGGTTATGTCATTGTGGTCACGTCATTGCAGTCATGTCATTGTGGCCGTATCACTGTAGTCATGTGACTACTGTCATGCCACTGCAGTCATGTCACTGCAGTCATATCACTGCAGTCATGTCACTGTGGTCATGTCACTGGAGTCATGTCACTGTAGTCATATCACTGCAGTCATGTCACTGTGGTAACGTAATTGCAGTCATGTCACTGTGGTCATGTCTCTGTGGTAAGGTCATTGCAGTCATGTCACAGCAGTCGTGTCAATGCAGTCATGTCACTGTAGTCATGTCACTGCAGTCATATCACTGAAGTCACGTCACTGCAGCCATGTCACTGTAGTCACGTCACTGCAGTCATGTCACTGAAGTCACGTCACTGCAGTCATGTCACTGTAGTCACGTCACTGCAGTCATGTCACTGTAGTCATGTCACTGCAATATGTTATCACAAAGGCTTCGAAATGCCATTTTCTCTTCTTTCTAACTGGTTGATACTGGTTGATACTGGTTAATACTGGTTGATACTGGTTGATACTGGTTGATACTGGTTGATACTGGTTGATACTGGTTGATACTGGTTGATATTGGTTGATACTGGCTGATATTGGTTGATACTGGTTGATACTGGTTGATACTGGTTGATGCTGGTTGATACTGATTGATACTGGTTGATACTGGTTGATGCTGGTTGATGCTTGTTGATGCTGGTTGATACTGGTTGATATTGGTTGATATTGGTTGATACTGGTTGATACTGGTTGATATTGGTTGATGCTGGTTGATATTGGTTGATATTGGTTGATACCTGTTGAGGCTGGTTTATACTGGTTGATGCTGGTTGATGCTGGTTGATGCTGGTTGATACTAGTTGATGCTGGTTGATACTGGTTGATACTCGTTGATGCTGGTTGATACTGGTTGACACTGGTTGATACTGGTTGATACTGGTTGATGCTGGTTGATGCTGGTTGATACTGGTTGATACTGGTTGATGCTGGTTGATATTGGTTGATACTGGTTGATATTGGTTGATACTGGTTGATACTGGTTGATACTGGTTGATGCTGGTTGATACTGATTGATACTGGTTGATACTGGTTGATGCTGGTTGATGCTTGTTGATGCTGGTTGATACTGGTTGATATTGGTTGATATTGGTTGATACTGGTTGATACTGGTTGATATTGGTTGATGCTGGTTGATATTGGTTGATATTGGTTGATACCTGTTGAGGCTGGTTTATACTGGTTGATGCTGGTTGATGCTGGTTGATGCTGGTTGATACTAGTTGATGCTGGTTGATACTGGTTGATACTCGTTGATGCTGGTTGATACTGGTTGACACTGGTTGATACTGGTTGATACTGGTTGATGCTGGTTGATGCTGGTTGATACTGGTTGATACTGGTTGATGCTGGTTGATATTGGTTGATACTGGTTGATGCTGGATGATACTGGTTGATACTGGTTGATGCTGGTTGATACTGGTTGATGCTGGTTGATACTGGCTGATGCTTGTTGATGCTGGTTGATACTGGTTGATGCTGGTTGATGCTAGTTGATGCTGGTTGATACTGGTTGATACTGGTTGATGCTGGTTGATACTAGTTGATGCTGGTTGATACTGGTTGATGCTGGTTAATGCTGGTTGATGCTGGTTGATACTGGTTGATGCTGGTTGATACTGGTTGATACTGGTTGATATTTGTTGATGCTGGTTGATACTGGTTGATGCTGGTTGATACTGGTTGATGCTGGTTGATACGGTGATACTTGATGCTGGTTGATGCTGGTCATATGGTTGATGCTGTGATACTGTTGATACTGATACTGGTGATGCTGTTGATGCTGTATTGTTTGATGCTGGTTGATACTGGTTATGCTGTGATACTTGTTATACATTGATGTGGGATGTGATCGTTGATCTGGTTGATACGTTATGCTGTTGATACTGGTTATGGTTATACTGGTGATGGTATTGTGATACTGTGATACTGGTAGCTGGTTGATCGGGCTGTTGATACTGGTTGATGCTGGGATACTGGTTGGCTGGTGTATACTGGTTGATGCTGGGATTCTGTTGATTCTGGTTGATATTGGTTGGCTGAGATCTGGTTGATGCTTTGGTGTGTGTTGTTGATACTGGTTGATACTGGTTGATCTGGTTGATACTGGTTGATAGTTGATACTGGTTGATACTGGTTGATGCTGGTTGATCTGTTGATACTGGTTGATACTGGTTGATGCTGGTTGATCTGGTTAATACTGGTTGATGCTGTTGATCTGTTTACTGGTTGATGCTGGTTGATATTGGTTGATACTGGTTGATGCTGGTTGATACTGGTTGATGCTGGTTATTGGTTGATACTGGTTGATACTGTTGATGCTGGTTGATACTGGTTGATGCTGGTTGATCTGGTTGATGCTGGTTGATCTGGTTGATACTGTGATACTGGTTGAACTGGTTGATCTGGTTGATGCTGGTTGATTCTGGTTGTACTGGTTGATCTGGTTGATACTGGTTGATGCTGGTTGATACTGGTTGATACTGGTTGATCTGGTTGATGCTGGTTGATATTGTTGATACTGGTTGATATTGGTTGATACTGGTTGATCTGGTTGATCTGGTTGATGCTGGTTATACTGATTGATCTGGTTTATTGGTTATCTGGTTGATGCTGTTGATGCTGGTTGATACTGGTTGATATTGGTTGATATTGGTTGATACTGGTTGATACTGGTTGATATGGTTGATGCTGGTTGATATTGGTTGATATTGGTTGATACCTGTTGAGGCTGGTTTATACTGGTTGATGCTGGTTGATGCTGGTTGATGCTGGTTGATACTAGTTGATGCTGGTTGATACTGTTGATACTGTTGATGCTGGTTGATACTGGTTGACACTGGTTGATACTGGTTGATATGGTTGATGCTGGTTGATGCTGGTTGATACTGGTTGATACTGGTTGATGCTGGTTGATTGGTTGATACTGGTTGATGCTGGATGATACTGGTTGATACTGGTTGATGCTGGTTGATACTGGTTGATGCTGGTTGATACTGGCTGATGCTTGTTGATGCTGGTTGATACTGGTTGATGCTGGTTGATGCTAGTTGATGCTGGTTGATACTGGTTGATACTGGTTGATGCTGGTTGATACTAGTTGATGCTGGTTGATACTGGTTGATGCTGGTTAATGCTGGTTGATGCTGTTTGATACTGGTTGATGCTGGTTGATACTGGTTGATACTGGTTGATATTTGTTGATGCTGGTTGATACTGGTTGATGCTGGTTGATACTGGTTGATGCTGGTTGATACTGGTTGATACTGGTTGATGCTGGTTGATGCTGGTCGATACTGGTTGATGCTGGTTGATACTGGTTGATACTTGTTGATACTGGTTGATGCTGGTTGATGCTGGTTGATACTGTTTGATGCTGGTTGATACTGGTTGATGCTGGTTGATACTTGTTGATACTTATTGATGCTGGTTGATGCTGGTTGATACTGGTTGATGCTGGTTGATACTGGTTGATGCTGGTTGATACTGGTTGATGCAGGTTGATACTGGTTGATGCTGGTTGATTTTGGTTGATACTGGTTGATACTGGTTGATGCTGGTTGATACTGGTTGGTGCTGGTTGATACTGGTTGATGCTGGTTGATACTGGTTGATGCTGGTGTATACTGGTTGATGCTGGTTGATTCTGGTTGATGCTGGTTGATTCTGGTTGATATTGGTTGATGCTGATTGATGCTGGTTGATACTGGTTAATACTGGTTGATGCTGGTTGATGCTGGTTGATACTGGTTGATACTAGTTGATACTAGTTGATACTGGTTGATGCTGGTTGATGCTGGTTGATGCTTGTTGATGCTGGTTAATACTGGTTGATGCTGGTTGATACTGGTTAATACTGGTTGATGCTGGTTGATACTGGTTAATACTGGTTGATGCTGGTTGATACTGGTTGATACTAGTTGATGCTGGTTGATACTGGTTGATACTAGTTGATGCTGGTTGATGCTGGTTGATATTGGTTGATGCTGGTTGATGCTGGTTGATACTGGTTAATACTGGTTGATGCTGGTTGATGCTGGTTGATAATGGTTGATACTAGTTGATACTGGTTGATGTTAGTTGATGCTGGTTGATGCTGGTTGATGCTGGTTGATGCTTGTTGATACTGGTTGATACAAGTTGATACTAGTTGATACTGGTTGATGCTAGTTGATGCTGGTTGATACTGGTTGATGCTTTTTGATGCTGGTTGATACTGGTTGATACTGGTTGATGCTGGTTGATGCTGGTTAATACTGGTTGATGCTGGTTGATACTTGTTAATACTGGTTGATGCTGGTTGATACTGGTTGATACTGGTTGATGCTGGTTGATACTGGTTGATGCTGGTTGATGCTGGTTGATACTGGTTGATACTAGTTGATGCTGGTTGATACTGGTTGATGCTGGTTGATACTGGTTGATGATGGTTGATGCTGGTTGATACTGGTTGATACTGGTTGATACTGGTTGAAGCTGGTTGATACTGGTTGATACTGGTTGATGCTGGTTGATACTGGTTGATACTGGTTGATACTGGTTGATACTGGTTGATACTGGTTGATGCTGGTTGATACTGGTTGATACTGGTTGATACTGGTTGATACTGGTTGAAGCTGGTTGATACTGGTTGATACTGGTTGATACTGGTTGATACTGGTTGATACTGGGTACCTTAGTAACGCACAAAATTTCGACACCTGTCGATTCTGGTTCATAATTTCCTTGAGATGATCTTGGATAAGGTTCTGAAGGTTCCAGTGGGACCTTCTCCCACTGCAAGGTTCCAGTGGGACCTTCTCCCACTGCAAGGTTCCAGTGGGACCTCCTCCCACTTCAAGGTTCCAGTTTGACCTACTCCCACTGCAAGGTTCCAGTGGGACCTCTTCCTACTGTAAGGTTCCAGTGGGACCTCCTACTGCAAGGTTCCAGTGGGACCTCATCCCACTGGAAGGTTCGAGGTGCAAACGTTTAAAGCCTTGAACATTCAGGGGAACGAGGCCAGATCCTCTCTCCCCAGTGGTGTTCCAGTCAGGATTTATCCTGGAATTGGATAATCTCTCTCTCTCTCCAGGATTATTAAGAACTAACCCGTGGATTGGATAGTATGTGCAAGCGACGTTTCTGGTCTCTCCTGTAGCAAAGTTACGTCTGGTGTCACCCTAACGACGAAGGAAAAATGCGATTTTCTATAGACAGAATTTCAGAAGGGCCTTTAACTCTAAACTGTGTCTAGACTATGTCTAGCTATGTCTAAATTATGTCTAGCTATATCTAGACTATGTCTAGCTATGTCTAGACTATGTCTAGCTCTATACAGAGCTAGACATAGCCGCGATTGAAGAAAGATTCAACAGTATCTTAGGTAACGTCTGTTTTATTTGCGCTATCGTCCATCCCCCTGCCACTGTCCAGGGAGAGTCAAGATTGTACCAAGGAAAGTGTCGGAATATGGTGACATGAACATTCCTCTAGGACCTATCGCTGACCCATTTCTGTAGTACTGTATTGCATGTATCGTATTGGGGTATTGATGGAAGCTGATCCTGAGATCAGCCTGATGGGCGTCTGTAAATCTTTTGGGTGAGTTTTCTTGTATTTTAGAAAATAGAGAACCGCTTAATATTATTACATATGTACATAAGGTGAACTGTATCATTCTGTGTGTGAGTTTAGAGACGCAGATGGTGAGAGTTCATATTTGTTTTGGTGGAATTTTGCCCAGAATTGGTGAATGTGAGGAGAGGGCCGTTAAGTGCTTGACCTGTACGAAGCAGTGTATCCCAACTCTGTAAGCCCACTGGCCCTCTTCCCTTGGGGGCGAAACGTCCTCGGCCTATTCTGAAAGTTGAAATGGGTGAGCTTGACTAAATATTAAAGCCTCTAGGACTAATTTGGTGGCTCTGAGACTAACAAATCGTGAAGTTTTAAATCAATGCTCCCAGTTAAATTCCCAACCAAAAAAAATGCATACTAAACCGTTTTAAAATTAGTAATGTACACTAAAAAATTGGAAATGTATATACTGCTTTTCTGAATTCAGAAACATCTAGTAAGAGACGGTACAAGGTTAGGAAGAATTTACCTAGAAGTTGCACTAGAGTATTTGGTACAGGAAGCATGTGTTACCTCTGTGTATTACTAGAAGGTGGGACATTTGTTAGAGTGTCTAGATTGTGACATAATGAGGCATGGTTTTTTTTTCCTAGCTGTAAGGTGACATTTGTGGTTTAAAAGACTGTGGCTTTCCCGTCTTCTCTGGAGGAATAACTGACAAAATGTTGAGTGAGAAAAGAGTTTAGTTGATTGTTATTCTCCCTACGTTAGACACGCTCTGGGGAACACCTCTCCTAATGAGCGCCTTTGTCTGCCCCTATTCTGCAAAGGGTCGAATCCACACAAACTTGCAGGTGTGTTTCCTCCCCTGGAAGGGCGAAACATGTTAGTGTCTATTGGAATAGCGATATCATCCCTTAGTAAGTTAAGTCCAGGTCAAATTGCAATTCAAAATTTAGCCGACAACTGTGACACATTATAGCCACGTCCCTCCAGAATTGAGGATACATAAGTGTCGTATATATGAGTGTCCCTGTGTGTATAGCTCCCTTCCTGGCCTCCTACAACAGGAACATTCCTACAACAGGAACAGTTCTACAACAGGAACAGTCCCCTTTTAGTAACAGAGCCCAGAGACTGCCCTAACTTTGTAAATAAGCACGACTGTTTAAAAGTAATTAATTCTATGTATATGAAGGTGTTTTAAAAAACCAGACTGTTGTTTATATATATATATACAGAGGTAAGATTTGTTTTATGAGCGGGACATAAGAGTACTAGAAATGTAAGATGATCAGGACTTTTAGAAGATATAGAAGCTTTCAGTGTTAGAACACTTAGAAAGAATTGATTGTGCTTTGTACATATCTATGTAATGATTTCCTGGTCTAAGGGGACTGACCCCTTGATTTCCTAAGTGGAATTCCTTCGCTCCTGTGGTCCACTTGTACCCTTCAGCCCTTAATCAAATGTCAGAATGGTGTGTAACAAATGATTTTTATATTATTTACAGAGGACCTACCCATTGTAAACACAGCCTCTCTATTATCTATAGTCCCCCGTCTCCCCAGTCTGGTTCTGATGTGCCAAATAAGCCTTACCCATCCCACCCTCTTCCCCATTTTGAGAAATTGATTGGGGTAGTGATATGTGGGTATGACGTAGTGCCTACCTCTCTCTGGGTATGACGTGGTGCCTACCTCTCTCTGGGTATGACGTGGTGCCTACCTCTCTCTGGGTATGACGTGGTGCCTACCTCTCTCTGGGTATGGTAGTAATGGGTATTCTTCTTGGAAATGAAGAAGTTGAAGATGAATTTCTTATAATTAACCCCAGAGGATTAATAACCACGCAGTGTGGCTCAATTCCCACCCCCAGGATGCCACCCACAACTGTCAACTAACACCCAGGTACCTACTTACTGCTAGATGAACACTGGTAGCAGAAGCAGCAGGTGTAAGGTGACTTGGCCATATCTCTCACCCTGCCCAGGATGCCATCTACAACAGTCAACTAACACCCAGGTACCTACTGACTGCCAGGTGAACATTGAAAGCAGTAGCAGCAGGTGTAAGGTAACTTTCCCATACGTCTCACCCTTCCCAGGATGTCACCCACAATAGTCAACTAACACCCAGATACCTACTTACTGCTAGGTAAACACTGGCAGCGGAAGTAGGTACTAGGTGATTAGTGTATACACCTGTCATATATACTTGCTATACTCCTAGTGAATATATTAGGAGAGCACCTAACTCCTGTTAGTCCAAATAACCTCATTTACGGTTCCTAATTAGCGTTGGTTACCTAATCACTACCGACTAGAGTCCTGACAGCACCTATTTGACCATATGAGAACTATGTACTCAGACTAATTTCCGCGTGTTTACCTACTCCAGCACCTAGTCTGGAGTTGTGAGGACTACCCAGGTGCTCAGTAATAATAATAATAATAATAATAATAATAATAATAATAATAATAATAATAATAATAATCTTTATTTACTACCAGTACATGTACAAGGTATACAGGCCATAGCTGACATCAATGACATACTACTATATAGAAAGTCCCTTGTTATGCTGAGCATTTCCCGCAAATTAGGTCAGTTTTCTCCCAGGATGCGACCCACACCAGTCCACTAACACCCAGGATGCGACCCACACCAGTCCACTAACACCCAGGATGCGACCCACACCAGTCCACTAACACCCAGGATGCGACACACACCAGTCCACTAGCACCCAGGATGCGACCCACACCAGTCCACTAACACCCAGGATGCGACCCACACCAGTACACTAACACCCAGGATGCGACCCACACCAGTCCACTAACACCCAGGTACCTACTTACTGATGGGTGAACATGGACAGCAGGTGTCATAATGAAAGACGTAATAACGTTACCTCCCTTACCAGGGATCGCACCCCGGACCTCAGTGTGTGAGCTGAGTGCGCTACCAATCGAGCTACGGGGAGTGAGATCTTGAAAGCTTCAGCTGTCTCAGAAGTAAATCTGGGCTCTAGCTCTAGGTCTTGGTTATTTAACTTATGTTCTTCCAGAATAAGCATATCTAGAACTGGTCTGCTGGGTCACAGACCTGCTAGACCTCACTAACAACATCCCCAGCATATCTAGAACTGGTCTCCTGGGTCACAGACCTGCTAGACCTCACTAACAACAATCCCAGCATATCTAGAACTGGTCTCCTGGGTCACAGACCTGCTAGACCTCACTAACAACATCCCCAGCATATCTAGAACTGGTCTCCTGGGTCATAGACCTGCTAGACCTCACTAACAACAATCCCAGCATATCTAGAACTGGTCTCCTGGGTCACAGACCTGCTAGACCTCACTAACAACATCCCCAGCATATCTAGAACTGGTCTCCTGGGTCATAGACCTGCTAGACCTCACTAACAACAACCCCAGCATATCTAGAACTGGTCTCCTGGGTCACAGACCTGCTAGACCTCACTAACAACATCCCCAGCATATCTAGAACTGGTCTCCTGGCTCATAGACCTGCTAGACCTCAAACCTGCTAACTTCCCTACACCAGACCTACTAACACATATCTAGAACTGGTCTCCTGGGTCACAGACTGCTAGACCTCACTAACAACATCCCCAGCATATCTAGAACTGGTCTCCTGGTCATAGACCTGCTAGACCTCACTAACGAACTCTCTCGCATATCTAGAACTGGATCTCTGGGTCTCAGACTGACTAGCTTCTTTCTAAACTGCATTAGAATCTGGTCTCCTTCTAAAGACTTTGTTTCAAACCAAGCTTATAGGTCTAAACATGTCTCGCTGGGTTCACAGACTGCTGGCTTCAAACTCAGTCCCCACAATCTAGCTGGTCTCTTAACAAGACTTGCTAGCCTCAAACAAGACTTGCTGGGGTCACTTAATACAAACTTGCTGTTCCTCTTACAAGACTTGCTGGTCCTTCAAACAGATTTGCCATTAAAAGCTTGGGTCTTCTAGCAAATGTCCTTAACAAGATACTGGTCTCTAAACAAGACTTTTGGGTCTCTAAGACTGCTGGTCTCAAACAGACTTGCTGGGGTCCACTTAAAAAGACTTGCTGGGGTCTTCTAAACAAGACTTGCTGGGGTCCTCTTAAACAAGACTCGCTGGGGTCTTCTTAAACAAGACTTGTTGGGGTCCTCTTAAACAAGACTTGCTGGGGTCTTCTTAAACAAGACTTGCTGGGGTCCACTTAAACAAGACTTGCTGGGGTCTACTTAAACAAGACTTGCTGGGGTCTTCTTAAACAAGACTTGCTGGGGTCTAACAACTTTCAAACAAGACTTCTGGGTCTCTTAAACAAGACTTGCTGGGGCCCTCTTAAACAAGACTTGCTGGGGTCTCTTAAAAGACTGCTGGGGTCTTCTTAAACAAGACTTCTGGTCCTAACAAGACTTGCTGGGTTTCTTAAACAAGACTTGTGGGGTCCTTAACAGACTGCTGGGTCTTCTTAAACAAGACTTGCTGGGGTCTTCTTAAACAAGACTTGCTGGGGTCTTCTTAAACAAGACTTGCTGGGGTCCTTAAACAAGACTTGCTGGGGTCTTCTTAAACAAGACTTGCTGGGGTCCTCTTAAACAAGACTTGCTGGGGTCTCTTAAACAAGACTTGCTGGGGTCTCTAAACAAGACTTGCTGGGGTCCTCTTAAACAAGACTTGCTGGGGTCTCTTAAACAAGACTTGCTGGGGTCCTTAAACTGGGTCAACAGACTTGCTGGGGTCCTTAACGACTTGCTGGGTCCTTAAAAAGACTTGCTGGGGTCCTCTTAACAGACTTGCTGGGGTCTCTTAACGATGGTCCTTAAACTTGCTGGGTCCTTAACAGCTTGCTGGGGTCCTTCCTTAGCAAGACTTGCTGGGGTCCTTAACAACTTGCTGGGGTCCCTTAACAGCTTGCTGGGTCTCTTAAACAGCTTGCTGGGGTCCCTTAACAGACTTGCTGGGTCCTTAACACTTGCTGGGTCCTTAACAACTTGCTGGGGTCCTCTTAACACTTGCTGGGGTCCTTAACACTTGCTGGGGTCCTTAACACTTGCTGGGGTCCCTTAACAACTTGCTGGGGTCCCTTAACACTTGCTGGGGTCCTTAACACTTGCTGGGGTCCCTTAAACTGCTGGGTCCTTAACACTTGCTGGGGTCCCTTAACACTTGCTGGGGTCCCTTAACACTTGCTGGGGTCCTTAACACTTGCTGGGGTCCCTTAACACTTGCTGGGGTCCCTTAACACTTGCTGGGGTCCCTTAACACTTGCTGGGGTCCCTTAACACTTGCTGGGGTCCCTTAACACTTGCTGGGGTCCCTTAACACTTGCTGGGGTCCCTTAACACTTGCTGGGGTCCCTTAACACTTGCTGGGGTCCCTTAACACTTGCTGGGGTCCCTTAACACTTGCTGGGGTCCCTTAAACTTGCTGGGGTCCCTTAACACTTGCTGGGGTCCCTTAACACTTGCTGGGGTCCCTTAACACTTGCTGGGGTCCCTTAACACTTGCTGGGTCCCTTAACACTTGCTGGGGTCCCTTAACACTTGCTGGGGTCCCTTAACACTTGCTGGGGTCCCTTAACACTTGCTGGGGTCCCTTAACACTTGCTGGGTCCCTTAACACTTGCTGGGTCCCTTAACACTTGCTGGGTCCCTTAACACTTGCTGGGTCCCTTAACACTTGCTGGGTCCCTTAACACTTGCTGGGTCCTTTAACACTTCTGGGTCCCTTAACACTTGCTGGGTCCTTAACACTTGCTGGGGTCCCTTAACACTTGCTGGGTCCCTTAACACTTGCTGGGTCCCTTAACACTTGCTGGGGTCCCTTAACGCTTGCTGGGTACCTTAACACTTGATGGGTCCCTTAACACTTGCTGGGTCCCTTAACACTTGCTGGGGTCCCTTAACACTTGCTGGGGTTCCTTAACACTTGCTGGGGTCCCTTAACACTTGCTGGGGTCCTGCTGGTCCTTAACACTTGCTGGGGTCCCTTAACACTTGCTGGGTCCCTTGTCCTAACACTTGCTGGGTCCCTTAACACTTGCTGGGGTCCCTTAACACTTGCTGGGTCCCTTAACACTTGCTGGGGTCCCTTAACACTTGCTGGGGTCCCTTAACACTTGCTGGGGTCCCTTAACACTTGCTGGGTCCCTTAACACTTGCTGGGGTCCCTTAACACTTGCTGGGGTCCCTTAACACTTGCTGGGGTCCCTTAACACTTGCTGGGGTCCCTTAACACTTGCTGGGTCCCTTAACACTTGCTGGGGTCCCTTAACACTTGCTGGGGTCCCTTAACACTTGCTGGGGTCCCTTAACACTTGCTGGGTCCCTTAACACTTGCTGGGGTCCCTTAACACTTGCTGGGTCCCTATCTAGATCCTAGTCCGGTAATCGAACCCCCGTGTCTTCAGTTGTGAACGTCTATCCCCTAGTACCGAGTCAGCAGGTACCGGAATCAGGAACCGCTGCACAAAAAAAGCAGTAGTAATTAGATGTTCTAAGTGAGGTTAGGTGCACCAGAATAGAGTAGGTAGGAGCCGCGTCTACCCACATCTATCCTGTCTATCTACCCATCTATTCATCCTTCCAAACACTGGTCTTATGTGACTCATTAAACGTCGGAAAACCTACTTTCATTCCCCACTAAGAAGTACCTAATTACCCGTCAAAACAACGGCCCCACCGTAACCTAATTAGCTAACCCAATTTGCCTAATTACTTCCTAACATTTGCCTAAGAACTCAGAATGGATAGAATTCTATCTAATGACAATAGAACCCCTTCTATTTCTAAGAATAGATCCTTATTACCTCGTAAATTAATGCCAGAACGGACAGTTCTCTCCTACAAGTGTACAGTGTGCGTGATTACGTACCAGTGTACGTGAAACCTGGTATATATATATATATATATATATATATATATATATATATATATATATATATATATATATATATATATATATATATATATATATATATATATATATATACCTGGGTATGTTGGTATGTTGGCTAGAACTTTAGTATACCTTGGTATACCTAGGTATATCCTGGTATACCTTGGTATACCTGCTTGAGATTGTATATACCTTTCTGTGTAATAAGGTTGAGTCCGGTTATTAACGCTGTTTGTATATTTGAGGAACATATCAACATGATGTTGGTTAGGTATCCTGGGTACCTGCTTGCTTCCTTAGGTGCTCCTGGGTGTTAGATGCCTGGTTAATTAGGTGCTGCTGTGTGGTAGGTGCCTGGTTAATTAGGGACTATCCTGCTGTAAGTAGGTATTATCCTGCTGTTAGTAGATATTATCCTGCTGTAAGTAGGTACCATCCTGCTGTAAGTGAATAGTTACTGTTCTGCTGCAAGTAGGTGCTGTCAAGCTTAATGTAGGTGCTATTCTAGTCTAAGTAGGTACTATCCTTCTCTAAGTAGGTACTATCATTCTCTAAGTAGGTACTATCCTTCTCAAAGTAGGTACTATCCTTCTCTAAGTAGGTACTATCCTTCTCAAAGTAGGTACTATCCTACTCTATGGCAGGTTCTATCCTATGTGGCAGGTTCTATCCTCAATGGCACGTTCTATCCTCTGTGGCAGGTTATATTCTCTGTGGCAGGTTCTATCATCTAAGTCAGGTTCTATCCTCTGTGTCAGGTTCTATCCTCTATGGCAGATTCTATCCTCTATGGCAGGTTCTATCCTCTGTGGCAGGTTCTATTCTCTGTGGCAGGTTATATCATCTAAATCAGGTTCTATCCTCTGTGTCAGGTTCTATCCTCTATGGCAGATTCTATCCTCTATGGCAGGTTCTATCCTCTGTGGCAGGTTCTATCCTCTGTGGCAGGTTCTATTCTCTGTGGCAGGTTCTATTCTCTGTTGCAGGTTCTATTCTCTGTGGTAGGTTCTATCATCTAAGACAGGTTCTATCCTCTATTGCAGGTTCTATCCTCTGTGGCAGGTTCTATCTTCTATGGCTGGTTTCATCCTCTATAACAGGTTCTATCCTTTAAGGCAGGTTCTATTCTCTAAGGCAGGTTCTATTCTTTATGGCAGGTTCTATTCTTTATGGCAGGTTCTATCTTCTATGGTAGGTTCTATTCTCTGTAGCAGGTTCTATCCTCTGTGGCAAGTTCTATCTTCTGTGTGAGGTTCTATACTCTGTGGCAGGTTCTATACTCTGTGGCAGGTTCTATACTCTGTGGCAGGTTCTATTTTCTGTGGCAGGTTCTATCATCTAAGACAGGTTCTATCCTCTGTGGCAGGTTCTATACTCTGTGGCAGGTTCTATCCTCTAACGCAGGTTCTATCCTCTAACGCAGGTTCTATCCATTAACGCAGGTTCTATTCTCTATGGCAGGTTCTATCCTCTATGGCAGGTTCTATCCTCTGAGGCAGGTTCTATCCTCTATGGCAGGTTCTATCCTCTGTGGCAGGTTCCATCCTTTATGGCAGGTTCTCATAGACCAACACAGGCCTATGAAAGCCTACTGGAGCCTAGAGAAGCAGCAGCAAGCCTACCTATGGAAGTTTCAACACTATCTGCCACATTATGACTTGAAAATAAAAACGATTTCCATGTTCAGAGAGTTTGAATATACCTTGAGTAGATATACCTTGAGTAGATATACCTTGAGTAGATATACCTTGAGAAGATATACCTTGAGAAGATATACCTTGAGTAGATATACCTTGAGTGGATATACCTTGAGTAGATATACCTTGAGTAGATATACCTTGACTAGATATACCTTGAGTAGATATACCTTGAGTGGATATACCTTGAGTAGATATAACTTGAGTAGATATATCTTGAGTAGATATACCTTGAGTGGATATACCTTGAGTAGATATACCTTGAGTAGATATACCTTGAGTAGATATACCTTGAGTAGATATACCTTGAGTAGACATACCTTGAGTGGATATACCTTGAGTAGATATACCTTGAGTAGATATACCTTCAGTAGATATACCTTGAGTAGATATACCTTGAGTAGACATACCTTGAGTGGATATACCTTGAGTAGATATACCTTGAGTAGATATACTTTGAGTAGATATACCGTGAGTGGATATACTTTGAGTAGATATACCTTCAATGGATATACCTTCAGTGGATATACCTTGAGTAGATATACCTTCAGTGGATATACCTTCAGTGGATATACCTTGAGTAGTTATACTTTGAGTAGATATACCGTGAGTGGATATACTTTGAGTAGATATACCTTCAATGGATATACCTTGAGTAGATATACCCTGAGTAGATATATCTTGAGTAGATATACCTTCAGTGGATATACCTTGAGTAGATATACATTGAGGAGATATACCTTGAGTAGATATACATTGAGTAGATATACCTTCAGTGGATATACCTTGAGTAGATATACCTTGAGTATATATACCTTGAGTAAATATACCTTCAGTGGATATACATTGAGTAGATATACATTGAGTAGATATACCTTCAGTGGATATACCTTGAGTAGATATACATTGAGTAGATATACCTTGAGTAGATATACCTTGAGAAGATATACCTTTAGTGGATATACCTTAAGTGGATATACTTTGAGTAGATATACATTGAGTGGATATACTTTGAGTGGATATACCTTGAGTAGATATACCTTAAGTAGATATACCTTGAGTGGATATACCTTGAGTAGTTATACCTTGAGTGGATATACCTTGAATGGATATACCTTGAGTAGATATACCTTGAGTGGATATACCTTGAGTGGATATACCTTGAGTAGATATACCTTGAGTAGATATACCTTGTGTACGTAAATATACTCAGTGCACAAGTATTGAACACTGGTACACAGGTAATGAACACTGGTTCACAGGTACTGAACACTGGTACACAGGTACTGAACACTGGTACACAGGTACTGAACACTGGTACACAGGTACTGAACACTGGTACACAGGTACTGAACACTGGTACACAGGTACTAAGCACTGGTACACAGATACTAAACACAGGTACAAAGGTACTTAACACTGGTACTCAGGTACTGAACGCTGGTACACAGGTACTGAACACTGATACACTGGTACTAAGCATTGGTACTCAGGTACTGAACACTGGCACACAGGTACTGAACACCGGTACACAGGTACTGAACGCTGGTACACAGGTACTAAACACTGGTACTCGGATACTGAATGCTGGTACACAGATACTGAACACTAGTACACTGGTACTAAGCATTGGTACTCAGATACTAAACACTGGTACTCAGGTACTGAACACTGATACACAGGTACTGAACACTGGTACACAGGTACTGAACACTGGTACACAGGTACTGAACGCTGGTACACAGGTACTAAACACTGGTACTCAGGTACTGAACACTGGTACACAGGTACTGAACACTGGTACACAGGTACTGAGCACTGGTACACAGGTACTGAACACTGGTACACAGGTACTAAGCACTGGTACATAGATACTAAACACAGGTACAAAGGTACTTAACACTGGTACTCAGGTACTGAACGCTGGTACACAGGTACTGAACACTGATACACTGCTACTAAGCATTGGTACTCAGGTACTGAACACTGGCACACAGGTACTGAGCACCGGTACACAGGTACTGAACGCTGGTACACAGGTACTAAACACTGGTACTCGGATAATGAATGCTGGTACACAGGTACTGAACACTAGTACACTGGTACTAAGCATTGGTACTCAGATACTAAACACTGGTACTCAGGTACTGAACACTGGTACACAGGTACTGAACACTGGTACACAGGTACTGAACACTGGTACACAGGTACTGAACGCTGGTACACAGGTACTAAACACTGGTACTCAGGTACTTAACACTGGTACACAGGTACTAAATACACGAGACCCAAAATTTGGTCATCTCAAAAAACTTGGATATTATCCTAACACCACAAGACTTTGAAAAGGCAATAAATGACATGGCCATGCACTCTGCCCCAGGCCCAGACTCATGGAACTCCGTGTTCATCAAGAACTGCAAGAAGCCCTAATCACGTGCCTTCAGCATTCTATGGAGAGGGAGCATGGACACAGGGGTCATCCCACACACACTAACAACAACAGACATAGTCCCACTCCACAAGGGTGGCAGTAAAACAATTGCAAAAAACTACAGACCGATAACACTAACATCCCATATCATAAAAAACTTTGAGAGGGTTCTAAGAAGCAAGATCGCCACCCACCTAGATACCCATCAATTACTCAACCCAGGGCAACACGGGTTTAGAGCAGGTCGCTCCTGCCTGTCCCAGCTACTGGACCCCTATGACAAGGTCCTGGATGCTGTAGAGGATAAACAAAATACAGATGTAGTATACACAGACTTTGCAAAAGCTTTCGACAAGTGTGACTATTACAACCTCAGGTTCAATGGCCTGTTAACCTGAGTGGAAAAGGGAGCTTGGAGCAAAGAAACACAGTAGAAAATGCTTTGAATTTGTATTTCCTTCAAGCAGTTATGAATATATAAGACTTTTGTCTTTTCCTTCACCAAGCAGTTATGAATATATAAGACTTTTGTCTTTTCCTTCACCAAGTAAATAACAAAGGGCTTTTTTACACATATGTACACTATATACAAAGGAGTAGTATTTAGTGCACGCACAGTTGTCTAGGCTAAACAGCAGCCAAAAGACAGACAACTTTCCACAACCAGCTCTATGCAGGAATTCCAAGGACAAACCGCGAGTGGTATCCACGTCACCTTTGTCATTGTTAAACTCGCATTTTAATTGGCTGAACCGAGTCGTTGATTTGATGATGGGGCCCCATCACCAAACCCTTAACGATGGTTCGCTGGTTGGAGGGGAGCCTATGTGGGTGTGTTTAACATGCTCCCAATAAAGGTTACATACTCTTTGCATGCAATACCCCCACCCCAAGAGGGCTCAGGACTAGGCTTCCACCTCAAATGGGTAGAGTGCCGCCATGGCACATTATAATAATGGGACCGCCTTTCCCCTCAACTATTCCGCTCATTAGTTAAAGCTAAACTTTTCTCGAGACATAAAGTCCAGCTTTAAACTTAAGAGTGAGACAGCAGACGGTAGGGCTAGCGTAGGTCCAAGGTGCCTGCGGTCGGTAGCAGGGCACAAAAAAAAACTCCACTAGGGGAAAAAAAAGGGCTGGTTCCACCCAAAGTCTCTAACACATCCTAACTAAATACAATGACTTCTGGACAACACATCAGCTAGTGTATTATTTTTTTCCAGCAATGTGTATAATTTTTATATTGTAGGGTTGCAACCTAATACTCCAACGCATGAGTCTGGTATTTTGATTCTTCATGTGCTGGAGATACACCAGAGGGTTGTGGTCGCTGTAGATGGTGACCACCTGAGAGGACTGGCCTACGTAGACATCAAAATGCTCTAATGCCAGAAGTAGAGCTAGGCTCTCCTTCTCTATAGTAGAGTAGGCCCTCTGGTGTGGCTGGTATTTGGCCGAAAAATATGCCACAGGCTGCAACCCATCATCCCCAGATTGCAGAAGCACTGCCCCCACCCCAGACTCACAAGCGTCAATCTGCAAGGAAAATGGTTTTGAAAAGTCTGGAGACAACAGAATGGGTGCAGTACAAAGTAATCTCTTTGCTTTCGTAAAGGTATCTTGACATTCTGGGGTCCAAATAAAGGGAACTTTGTGACTGGTAAGTGAGGTTAGAGGTGCAACAATATCTGCAAAAATTTTACAGAATCTTCTATAAAACCCTACCATCCCTAGAAAACGTTGAAGGGATTTCCTGTCAGGGGGAACTGGATAATTTTTAATGGCCAGAATTTTTGCAAATTTAGGGGCCACTTTACCACTACCTACTGCATGGCCCAGAAAATTAATAGTAGATTGGCCAAAGGATGACTTTGATAAATTAACAGTTAAATGAAAACTCTGGAAGGTCTCAAAGAGAGCCTTAAGCAACAACTATATCATCTAGGTAAGCGGCCGTGCCTTCAAGTCCTTTAATAGCCTGATGGATAAGTCTTTGGAATGATGCAGGAGAGTTTTTCATTCCGAAGGGGGTCACTGTATACTGATAATGTCCTCCTGGAATTACGAAGGCAGAGATTTCCTTCGCCTTATCTGTTAAAGGTACTTGATAGTAACCTTTAAGGAGGTCTAATTTGGATACAAAAGTAGCCTTACCCACAAAGTCGATTACATCATCCAGACGTGGCAGAGGATAGGCATCTGCAATTGTGACCTCATTCACCTTACGGTAATCTGTGCACATTCGGAACCCTCCATCAGCTTTGTTAACAAGGATGCACGGTGAAGCCCACGGACTAGATGACTCCTCCACTAACCCATGCTCTAACAGAAATTCTACTTCCTGTTGAAGTAGCCTCTGTTTTTCAGGATTAGCTCTGTAAGGGGAGAGTTTAATAGGTTTAGAGTTTCCAACATCTACATCATGATATCCTAATGTACATTTTTTCGGCACATCCGAAAAAATATCAGGATAAGACTGTAGGAGCGCAGTTAAATTAGTTACTTGAGACTTGGTCAAATCCAACATTAAAGGTTTAGGGTCCTTGAGGAGGACCGAATTTGGAAGCTTTACATTAATCTCAGAGTGCAAAGAGTCAGGGTCATCAGAGGCAGAGGACAGAGTCATTACTGGAACTTTATCTGGTGTATTAAAGGCTTTAATTTGATTAATGTGGTAAGTTTTGCTTTTTGAGGTCTTGTCAAGGGGAGATACCACATAATTTACATCAGATAATTTACTTACGATTTGCATTGGTCCCGTAAATCTAGCTTTCAAGGTGTGGCCAGGTATAAGCTCCTGTACCAACACCTTATCTCCTGGATGGAAGGAGCGAAATTTTGAGTTTCTGTCATACCTCTGTTTCATCCTATTTTGAGCTGCCTTCAAGTTAGCCTTAGCCAACTGACGTGCTACCTGCAACCTTGAAGAAGGGTTGTAGCTGGTTGTGGAGGCGTTTTCTCCCATCCATCCTTCTTTGAGCACACGTAGAGGACCTCGTACATTGTGCCCAAATATCAGCTCAAAAGGACTGTACCCTGTAGACTTTTGCACAGTTTCTCTCATTGCGAATAGCAACAGAGGAAGTGATTCATCCCAGTCTGTAGGAAAATGCAAGCAGAATGTTCTCATCATTGTTTTTAACGTCTGATGGAATCTTTCCAAGGCGCCTTGGGACTGAGGATGATAGGCAGTGGATAGGTTATGAACTATTCCTAGCCTAGTTAATGCTTCCCTAAATGCTTTGGCAGTGAAGTTAGTACCTTGATCACTTTGAATAGTTTTAGGAATTCCAAAGCAAGAGATAAACTTAGTTAAAGCTTTAAGGATTGCTTTAGTGTTAATACTGCGCATGGGAACTGCCTCTGGATATCTAGTTACTCTATCCATGATTGTGAATAAGTATTGATTTCCAGACTTAGCTTTAGGTAGTGGACCTACACAATCTATTATTAATTCTGAAAAAGGGTCTCCATTAACAGGAATGGGATGGAGAGGTGCAGGTTTAATGGGGTGTCCAGGTTTCCCTACCTGCTGACATTCTGGACAACAGCGAATATGATTCTTTACATCTTGCCTTAACTTTGGCCAAAAGAATTCTTTTGTTATTCGGTATTGAGTTTTGGTAATTCCCAAATGGCCTCCTAAAGAAGAATTATGGGCTATATTTAGTATCTACCTGGAGTCTACCTGGAGAGAATTCCAGGGGTCAACGCCCCCGCGGCCCAGTCTGTGACCAGGCCTCTTGTTGGACTAGAGCCTGATCAACCAGGCTGTTACTGCTGGCCGCACGCAGTCCAACGTACGAACCACAGCCCGGCTGATCAGGTACCGACTTGAGGTGCCTGTCCAGTGCCTGCTTGAAGACAGCCAGGGGCTTGTTGGTAATCCCCCTGATGTATGCTGGGAGGCAGTTGAACAATCTTGGGCCCCTCACACTTATTGTGTTGTCCCTCAACGTGCTAGTGGCACCCCTGCTCTTCATTGGGGGGATGTTACATCGCCTGCCGAGTCTTTTGCTTTCATACGGAGTGATTTTTGTGTGCAAGTTTGGTACTAAGCCCTCGAGAATTTTCCATGTGTATATAATAATGTATCTCTCCCGCCTGCGTTCTAGAGAGTACAGGTTTAGGAACTTCAAGCGTTCCCAGTAGTTGAGGTGGTTTATCACACTTATGCGTGCGGTGAAGGTTCTCTGCACATTTTCAAGGTCAGCAATTTCACCCGCCTTGAAAGGTGCAGTTAGTGTGCAGCAATATTCCAGCCTAGATAGAACAAGCGATCTGTAAAGTGTCAACATGGGCTTGGCATCCCTGGTTTTGAAGGTTCTCATTATCCATCCTGTCATTTTTCGAGCAGATGCAATTGCTACATTGTTATGGTCCTTGAAGGTGAGACCCTCTGACATGATCACTCCCAGGTCTTTGACATTAGTTTTTCGCTCTATTGTGTGGTTGGAAATAGTTTTGTACTCCGATGAGATTTTAATTTCTTCACGTTTTCCGTATCTGAGTAATTGAAATTTCTCATCATTGAACTTCATATTGTTTTCTGCAGCCCATTTAAAGATTTGGTTTATGTCTGCTTGGAGTCTTGCAGTGTCTTCAACGGTGGACACTGTCATACAGATTCAGGTATCATCTGCAAAGGAAGACACAGCACTGTGGCTTATATCCCTGTCAATGTCTGATATGAGGATGAGGAATAGGATGGGAGCGAGTACTGTGCCTTGTGGAACAGAGCTTTTCACAGTAGCTGCCTCAGACTTTACTCTGTTGACTACTACTCTTTGTGTTCTACGTGTTAGGAAATTATAGATCCATCTACCAACTTTTCCTGTTATTCCTTTATCACGCATTTTGTGAGCTATTACACCATGGTCACACTTGTCAAAGGCTTTTGCAAAATCTGTGTATATAACATCTGCATTCTGTTTATCTTCTAGAGCATCCAGGACCTTGTCGTAGTGGTCCAGTAGTTGGGACAGACAGGAGCGGCCTGCTCTAAACCCATGCTGTCCTGGGTTGTGCAATTGATGGGTATCAAGATGGGTGGCGATGTTGCTTCTTAGAACCCTTTCAAAGATTTTTATATGGGACGTTAGCACAATTGGTCTGTAGTTCTTTGCTATTGCTTTACTGCCCCCTTTGTGGAGCGGGGCTATGTCTGTTGTTTTTAGTAGCTGCGGGACGATCCCAGTATCTGAGACCTAAACTTTCTGGGAACCACTAATTTATCTGTTTGCTGTTTTCCCTCCACCTCCTTACCAGTTTCAGTGCAGACTAAGTAATTATTTTTTAAGAGATATTTGACCTGGTGACCCGAAGTGGATTTACCCATAGCTGCCTCAAAAGCAGAGTTTAGTGCGGAGTCTTTCCGTTGTTCCTCCCGAAAGGACAGTCTCTCAGGCATGTAAACAGAGACATCTGGCAATCCTGCAACCCTGGAATAGGAAGGCTTGATCTGGGGCTCTTCACTAAATTTACGAGGCTCTGGCCAGTTTTCCTCGCAAAACAAATTGGTTAGTCCGAGATCAGAGTCATCCAAGGACGAGTTAACATTCTCATCAGACATCACTTTGGATTGTGCCCGAGTTATGGCCAACATCGGGGAAGAATTAATCATTATGGGTTCTATACATTTAGTAGACTCAATGTTATTACCCAGTAATAGCATTGCATCCTTCATAGGAAATCCCTCTGAGACACCAACAGTCAAATACCCAGTGTAGTATTTACTCTGCACATAGATTTGATGTAAAGGGACAGAAAATACTGCTCCTCCAAAAGCTTCTAACAGAACTGAGGATTGCAAAGAGGTTTGTTCAAAAAGGGGAAGTACTCCCTCTCTTATAAGTGAGCAATATGCTCCAGTATCCCTAAAGGTTCTAACTTCCTTTTTCTCTGAATGTTCCTGAAGGGATATTTTACAAGTGCTATAATAGGGGCCATCCCCTTTCTACTTCTTCCTGGGACATATTATTAGGATATTAGAAATTTTACCAAAGGGTTGGGGTTTACTTGGACAATTGGGCCTGATGTGGCCAGGCTTGCCACAGTTGTAACATACCATCTCAGCTTTAACTTTGGCACCTCGTTGATTTTGTGGCTTACGCCACTCTGGATACTGCCGCTT
>WNWK01011049.1:21756-66679 GCA_009830355.1 Cherax destructor | reverse complement strand
AATTCTTTGGATAATGCGAATATCTCACTCGCCGACAGACACAGGGAGACTTGACTCACCTATGCGCGTCCGGTAGGCTGGCCTCTGATATAGCCTACTTATGAGGCACCACCCGAAATACGGAGCAAAATTACGGCCAAAAACCAGCCTAAATATGAATTGGTCGATAACGCAGGGGCCCGAAAAACGAGGTTTCACTGTACAGTAACTATGTAAATTCTACAGAAGCTACTCATTCAAGGATGGCATAGTCCAGGAAGGAACACAGACATTATGGATGTAGATGTAGAGGAGGGCCCCGCTTATTTAGTAGGTTAGGCCCCGGACTAGCTGTAAACCGAAAATTGTTGTAAAATGAAACATAGCCTTTTCTTTCAAATACATACATATATAGTAAACCTGATAATATGTTTACACTATCATATATTAATTGAGCAGTAGAGTTAGACCTAAAAAAATGAAAATACAATACACACATTACTTACTTTAAAATATTTTGTCCTTAGCTTATAGTGAGTGGTGAATATATTTATTGTAAGAAGTCTGAATAAATGAAGAATGGGTATACTAATTGAAAACCACCATTTTAAAGCGAACCCCATAAAGAAAAGTGTTTAAAAAACGGGGCCTTCCTGTACATGAAATAGGGTAGATCATCAAAACTTACTGCAGTCAAGACCAAAACTAGAGCCATTGGTGGATAACTAAATTCTCATTAATTTATAGATGAAGCCAGCCATTTGTACCAAGTGTTGTTAAATATGGCCTTTACGGTTTATTTTTCATATTATTACTTCAGATTAAAAATGTTTTAATGGGTGTAATGCCAATTTTTAATGTAGTAAATAGTGATGCACATCTCCATGAGGAAGTGGAACAGAATTCTTCCTCTGTAAGCCATGCATATTGTAAGAGGAGACTAAAATGCCGGGAGCAAAGGGGCTAATAACCCCTTCTCCTGTATACATTACTAAAGTTAAAAGAGAAATTTCTGTTTTTTTTTTTTGGGCCACCCTGCTTTGGTGGGATATGGCAGGTTTGTTGAAGGAAGAAAGAATAGTGATGCACATGATATGTGTATCACAGGGAATCTTGCATCTTAATGCTGATATTAAGAAACTCAATCTTAGTAGTATAATTATAACCAAGCAGTACTCTGTGATGTATTGAGTTATTGTTCCAAGTACAAGTTATAAATTTTTACTGGGTATCTTTATTATAAAATATTATAATAATGGTCAGCGGTGTCTTCATTCACTTCTTTGTTTACTCAAAGTACTGTGAATCCTGCTGCATCTTACGGGCGGCCCCTCATCCTAAACCTCTACGTAACCCCAGAATTCTGCCAAATCAGCTGATGGACCCCACTGTAAGTAAATTAATAATTATTTCTTATCATTGCTGTCACAGTGTAATATAACAAACAGTGAATTTTTTAAAATTTTTTTGTTAGTGAACATTTAGTTTATCCAGTTTAGTTTCATCTAATTTTTTCATTACTCAAATTGTTTCCTACCCAACTTCTCTCTTTCCCCATGGTTTTTTTCCCCTTATATTCTCCTGATGTATATTTCTTTCACCCAATTGTTCTGTTTAAAAAAAAGTTCTAAAAAAAAAAAAAAAAAATGAAAATTTTGAATATTACTGTATGGGGGGTTTGATTCCCCAAGAAAACAGTACTTAAATATTTTCTGTCCTGTATACTCATTATGTATATATTGTATTTCTGTTAACAATTTTTATAAAAAATTATTTTATTGGCCTGCATTGACACTGATCTGTCATTTACATTGAACCTCCTTTGAGTTTAATCCATTCGTTGACCCTGCTCGTACCCGATCTGCTCAATGTAAGTCAATTTTCCTCATTTAAATTTTGAAATCAATTAATCAGTTCCCGGAATTAATGCTCTCAGGAGGCAGGACAAAATCTTCAGTATATTAATATCAACTCTACGGCTTATTTATCTATCTACAATTCTTATAGTGGACCTAAGCTATTAAAACACTCAAAACTCACCATCATTCAGAATGCTGTTCAAGTGCTGTTACCACGAATTTATTCCCATAAGGAATGATGTAAATTAGATGAGTCCATTTCAGACCCCCAAAATAATTAAAAGCACTTAAAATAATAAACTTACATAAAAGGGTGAGTTTTGGAGTGTTGAATAGGGGGCCACTGTAATATAACATAATAAACAATATATATACTCTAGAATGAATAAAATACAATTTGGGACCTCAGTTAGGATGGCGTCGGATACAAAAAATTGTTAGCGAACATTTTACGCCAAAATATTGACTCAGTTTACGATGATCCGTTAGGTTTTGATTTTGTCCCGTGCGTCCGCGTGGCCCAGCTGTGGGGGACTCCAGGGAGCATCAGTGTGGTATTGTTTACAAGCGGGCGACCACCACCCCTCCCCCATGCTTCATACCAGTAGTATATTGTCATTATTCCACTGTTTTTAGTGCTTGCAACTGCTAAATAAGCTACCATGGGTCCAAAGAAAGCTCCTATTTCCAGCCCTGGGTAAAGAACCCAGAAATACAGTAGAACTGAAGGAGGAGATAATAGAAAAATATTAAAGTGGAGTCGTGTTTACTGGCTGGGGCCCGGCTGTATGGTAAAGCCTTTCTCCATCCTTCCATTTTGACCAAGGGGAAAACGTAAAATCAAGGAAGCTGTTTTGGAAGGTGCTATGTGATCACAAAACAGAGATCAAAGTGCTGGAAGATGTGGAAAATTTGTTGTTGGTGTGGATCAACGAAACAGTTAGCAGGAGATAGTGTTTTGGGCAATAATATGGAAAAGCAAGGCAGTTGCATGATGATCTCGTCAAAAATCCCGGCAGTGCTGAAGTAATGAATTTAAAGCCAGCAGGGCTGGTTTCAAAGATTTGGTCAAGTGGCATACATGTGTGGTGAGGCATGGTGACACAGCCAGTTGTGACAAAAGTGCGGCTGAAAAATATGTGCAGGAATTTGGGGTACATAGAGGCTGAACAATTCCAACTCAACAAGTGTTCAATTGTGACAAAACAGGCCTGTTTTGGAAGAAAATGCCAAACAGGACAACATTCCCAGGATGAAAAGGCACTCCCAGGACATAAGCCTAGAAAGACAAAGGCTAACTCTCATAATGTGTGCTAATGCCAGTGGTGATTGCAAAATGAAGCCTTAACTGGTGTATCATTCTGAAAATCCCAGTGTTTGGAGATGCGGGTATCACCAAGTCTAATTTGTGTGTAATGTGGAAGTCTAACAAAAGGCATGGTCACAAAGGACATTTTCTTAGATTGGTTCAATGGCGTGTTTTCCATGTGAAGAAATATCTCGAGGAAAATAATTTGCCCTTAAGTGCCTCCTGATAATGGAAATGCTCCTTGTCATCCTCCAACCTTGGTAGAGAAAATTGTGGAGGACTTTAAGTTCATCAAAGTGAAGTTCTTGCCCCCTAATACCACTCCTCTCCTCCAGCCCATGGACCAGCAGGTCATTTCAAACTTTAAAAAACTCTACAACAAAGCAATGTTTCAAAAGTGCTTTGATGTGACCAAACATGAATATAACCTAAGAGACTTTTGGAAAAATCATTTCCATATCCTGCATTGTGTAAACCTTATAGGTAAGGCTTGGGAGGGTGACTACCAGGACTTTGAACTCTGCCTGGAGAAAATTGTGGCAGACTGTGTCCTAGAGAGGGATTTGAAGGTTTTGGGGCTGAGCCTCAGAACCTGAGCCTGCGCCTGAGCCTGTTGTGGAAGAAATTGTGGAACTGGGCAAGTCCATGGGGTTGGAGGTAAGTGGTGAGGATGTGGAAGAGTTGGTGGAGGAACACAATGTAGAGCTAACCACTGAAGATCTGCAAAGGCTTCAACAGCAACAGCAACAAGAGACCACAGGTCAGGACAATGGTTCAGAGGAGGAGGAGGTGGAACAGGATGGAAGAGAGGTGCCTTCTTCAGTGATTAGGAGATTTGTGGAATGTGGAGCAGGGTGTAAGGCTTTATGGATGAATATCACCCTAACCATGCTGTTGCATTCGTGCTGGCAACCTGTACAATGACACTGTGGTGTCTCATTTCAGGGATGTTTTAAAGAATCGCCAGACACAGAGCCCCCTGGACAGATTTTTTGTTAGGGGTCCAGTGACTCTAAAGCCTGGTCCTAGTGGCATTAAAGAAAAGGCCAGTAACCCCAAAAAAGAACTTGGTACCTGCAGTGTTAATGGAAGGGATTCCCCTTCCAAACACTAGCATACTATTTACTCCATCCTTTCCCCCTCCGTCTTCCACAATCAACAACTCTTCAATAAATGTAAGTGACATGTTATTGTACTATATTTACATGTATTTCTTTATTGTTCATAAAATTGTATATTATTTAATGTCAAAAGTTCTAAAAATATTTTATTTTACTACTTTTGGAAGTCTGGAATGGATTAATTTTATTTCCATTATTTCTTATGTGGAAAATTGATTCGGATAACAATAAAATCGGTTACAGATACGCCCTCTGTGACGGATTAACCCTTTTGGGTCGGTGCCATACTAGTACGTTTTTACGAGGGAGGGGTCGGTGCCGATTCTAGTACGCGTAAATTCTAGCGGCCTCAAATTAAGTGGGAAACGTCTGGTAGGCATACATATGAAAAAATGGGTCTGTGTGGTCAGTGTGCGCAGTATAAAAAAAAATCCAGCAGCACACACTGCATAATAATAATAAAAAAAATTCCGACCATTTTTTTTTTTTAAAACAGCAACTTTGCAGTCTATTTTTGTATGGTATTTATTGATGTATTCTCGTTTTCTTGGTCTCATTTGATAGAATGGAAGATATATTACAGAAATGGAGATGATTTTGGTTGGTTTGACAATAACAAATACCTTGAAATTGAGCTCAAAGTAGCGAAAATGTTCGATTTTAACCGATGTTCAAGAGTAAACAAATTACACTATGTGTCAATACACATCAACTGGCGAGTCTAATATTCTTGCACAAGTGGCTGATATTATTTATACTATTTTTACAATGATTCAGTTGTATACATAACAGTAAATCTTCTATTTTTTGTGAGAATAAAAATTCAAAATGGAAAGCAAAAGTAATGTAAGAGGGGCCTGGAGACGTGACTAATTAACAGAGAAGATGTTATTTTAGTGCTAGGAATGTCTGCCTTGTTTATTCTGGACTCTATTTTGAAATTGGCATTGTTTGAAATTTGTGTGAAATTAGAAATTGCCATTTTCTGACCACTATTTTGGGTAGTTGAAATTGGTAAATAACCAGTTTCCTGTGCTCAATCGATGAAGAAATGGAGTTCTAGAAAAAAAGCTATGATTTTAGTGGACTGGAACATTGGAATTTGGCCAAAATAGGGCTCAAAGTGGGCGAAATCGCCGATGCGTAAACATCTTTGAGACCGATAACTTTGCGAGCATAATTCCGTAAGTTTTCATTCAAATTTCATATTTTGGTGTCATTATGATCGGAAAAGATTCTCAATCATTTCATAAGAAAAAATTATTATTTTTCCAAGAAATTTTGACCCTGAACGTGTTTCCGAGGCCTGTCGACCCCCAAAGAGTTAATATAGCTAACCGAGGTACCACTGTATGTCATTATGTGACAAGTGGTCGTGGCTTTTCCCCGGTGATGGTGAGCGTTGTTGTGGTATTCACTGTGCCATCTAGTGTCGACATTCTGAAGCTCACTTGTTATTATAGTACCGTGCTTATTATTTTTATAATTATTATTATAGTATTATTATATTATGTATTATTATATTATGTATTATTATATTATGTATTATTATATTTATTTTTATTAGTTTTTTTTTTATGTATTATTATATGTATTATTATTATATTATTATTATATGTATTACAGTGGACACCTGAGTTTCGGTCACCTCGGAAATCATACAATTATGTAAGTGTAATTTTGTAAGTGTATTTTTGGGGGTCTGAAATGGACTAACCTACTTGACATTATTCCTTAAGGGAGTAAATTCGTTCAGTAATGGCACTTGAGCAGCCTTCTTTAATGAATTATGACCGAAACTGGGGTCCACTGTATTATTATATTACAGTGGTACCTAGGTTTACAATGGTCTCCAAACTCGCCCTTTTATGTAAGTTTATTTTTTAAATGCTTTTGTAAGTGTATTTTGGGGGTCTAAAAGGACTAGTCTATTTTACATTATTCCTTATGGGGATAAATTTGTTTGGTAATGGCACTTGAACAGCATTCTGGAACGAAAAATATTGTAAACGGGTACCACTGTATTATTATATATACAGTGGACCCCGTTTCATAATTAATTCGTTCCAGAATGCTGTTCAAGTGCCGTTACAACAGATTTGTTCCCATAAGGAATAATGTAAATTAGATTAGTCCTTTTATTTATTTTATTTTTATTAACACATGGGCCCGATTCCCACCAAGGCAGGGTGGCCCGAAAAGAAAAACTTTCATCATCATTCACTCCATCACTGTCTTGCCAGAAGGGTTGCTTTACACTACAGTTATAAAACTGCAACATTTACACCCCTCCTTCAGAGTGCCGGCACTGTACTTCCCATCTCCAGAACTCAAGTCCGGCCTACCGGTTTCCCTGAATCCTTCATAAATGTTACTTTGCTCACACTCCAACAGCACGTCAAGTATTAAAAACCATATGCCTCCATTCACTCCTATCAAATACGCTCACACATGCTTGCTGGAAATCCAAGCCCTCGCACACAAAACTTCCTTTACCCCTCCCTCCAACCTTTCCTAGGCCGACCCCTACCCCGCCTTCCCTCCACTACAGATTTATACACTCTCGAGAGTCCTCTGTCTCGTTCCATTCTCTCTACATGTCCAAACCACCTCAACAACCCCTCCTCAGCTCTCTGGACAATCGTTTTGGTAATCCGCACCTCCTCCTAATTTCCAAACTCCAATTCTCTGCATTATATTCACACCACACATTGACCTCAGACATGACATCTCCACTGCCTCCAGCCTTCTCCTCGTTGCAACATTCATCACCCATGCTTCACACCCATATAAGAGCGTTGGTATAACTATACTCTCATACATTCCCTTTACTTCCATGGACAAGGTTCTTTGTCTCCACAGACTCCGAAGTGCTCCACTCACCCTTTTCCCTCATCAATTCTATGATTCACCTCATCCTTCATAGACCCATCCGCCGACATGTCCACTCCCAAATATCTGAATACATTCACCTCCTCCATACTCTCTCCCTCCAATCTGATATCCAATCTTTGTCACCTATTCTTTTTGTTATCCTCATCACCTTACTCTTTCCTTTATTCACTTTCAATTTTCTTCTTTTACACACCCTACCAAATTCATCCACCAACCTCTGCAGCTTCTCTTCAGAATCTCCCAAAAGCACAGTGTCATCAGCAAAAAGCAACTGTGACAACTCCCACTTTGTATTTGCTTCTTTATCTTTTAGCCCAACACCTCTTGCCAAGACCCTCGCATTCACTTCTCTTACAACCCCATCTATAAATATATTGAACAACCACGGTGACATCACACATCCTTGTCTAAGGCCCACTTTTACTGGGAAATAGTCCCTTCCCTCCTACACACTCTAACCTGAGCCTCACTATCCTCATAAAACTCTTCACTGCTTTCAGTAACCTTCCTCCTATTCCATACACCTGCAACATCTGCCACATTGCCCCCTATCTACCCTATCATACGCCTTTTCCAAATCCATAAATGCCACAAAAACATCTTTACCCTTATCCAAATACTGTTCACCTATATGTTTCACTGTAAACACTTGGTCTACACACCCCTACCTTTCCTAAAGCCCCCTTGTTCATCTGCTATCCTGCTTTCTGTTTTACTCTTAATTCTTTCAATAATAACTCTACCATACACTTTACCAGGTACACTCAACAGACTTATTCCCTATAATTTTTGCACTCTCTTTTGTCCCCTTTGCCTTTATACAAAGGGAACAATACACGCTCTCTGCCAATCCCTAGGTACCTTACCCTCTTCCATACATTTATTAAATAATAGCACCAACCACTCCAAATTATATCCCCACCTGCTTTTAACATTTCTATCTTTATCCCATCAATCCCAGCTGCCTTACCCCCTTTCATTCTACCCACTGCCTCACGAACTTCCCCTACACCCACAACTGGCTCTTCCACACTCCTACAAGATGTTATTCCTCCTTGCCCTACACACGAAATCACAGCTTCCCTGTCTTCATCAACATTTAACAAATCCTCAAAATATTCTCTCCATCTTCCCGATACCTCTAACTCTCCATTTAATAACTCTCCTCTCCTATTTTTAACTGTCAAATCCATTTGTTCTCTAGGCTTCCTCAACTTATTAATCTCATTCCAAAACTTTTTCTTATTTTCAACAAAATTTGCTGATAACATCTCACCCACTCTCTCATCTGCTCTCTTTTTACATTGCTTCACCACTCTTTTAACCTCTCTTTTCTCTCCATATACTCTTCCCTCCTTGCATCACTTCTACTTTGTAAAAACCTCTCATATGCTAACTTTTTCTCCTTACTACTCTCTTTACATCATCATTCCACCAATCGCTCCTCTTCCTCCGCACCCACTCGCCTGTAACCACAAACTTCTGCTGAACACTCTAACACTACATTTTTAAATCTACCCCATACATTTTCGACCCCATTGCCTACACTCTCACTAGCCCATCTATCCTCCAATAGTTGTTTATATCTTACCCTAACTGCCTCCTCTTTTAGTTTATAAACCTTCACCTCTCTTTACTTACTGATTCTATTTTCCTTGTATCCCATCTACCTTTTACTCCCACTGTAGCTATAACTAAAAAGTGATCTGATATATCTGTAGCCCCTCTATAAACATGTACATCCTGAAGTCTACTCAACAGTCTTTTATCTATCAATACATAGTCCAACAAACTACTGTCATTACGCCCTACATCATATCTTGTATACTTATTTATCCTCTTTTTCTTAAAATATGTATTACCTATAACTAAACCCCTTTCTATACAAAGTTCAATCAAAGGGCTCCCATTATCATTTACACCTGGCACCCCAAACTTACCTACTACACCCTCTCTGCATGTTTCTCCCACTTTAGCATTTAGGTCCCCTACCACAATTACTCTCTCATTTGGTTCAAAAGTTCCTATACATTCACTAACATCTCCCAAAATCTCTCTCTCTCCTCTACACTCCTCTCTTCTCCAGGTGCATACACGCTTATTATGACCCACTTTTCGCATCCGACCCTTATTTTAATCCACATAATCCTTGAATTTACACATTTATATTCCCTCTTTTCCTTCCATAACTGATCCTTCAACATTATTGCTACCCCTTCCTTAGCTCTAACTCTCTCAGATACTCCTGACTTAATCCCATTTATTTCTCCCCACTGAAACTCGCCTACCCCTTCAGCTTTGTTTCGCTTAGGGCCAGGACATCCAACTTCTTTTCATTCATAACATCGGCAATCATCTCTTTCTTATCATCCGCACTACATCCACGCACATTCAGACAACCCAATTTTATAAAGTTTTTCTTCTTCTCGTTTTTAGTAGATTTGTACAGGAGAAGGGGTTACTAGCCCATTGCTCCCGGCATCTTAGTCACCTCATACGACACGCATGGCTCACGGAGGAAAGATTCTTTTCCACTTCCCCATGGACAATAGAGAAAATAAAAGGAACAAGAGCTATTAAGAAAAAGAAGAAAAACCTAGATGTGTGTATGTATATATATGCATGTGTATGCCAGTGTAGTGTGACCTAAAGTGTAAGTAGAAGTAGCTAGATATACCTGTTATCCAGCGTGTTTATGAGACAGAAAAAAGACACCAGCAATCCTACCATCATGTAAAACAGTTTCAGGTTTCTGTTTCACAGTCACCTGGCAGGACGGTAGTACCTCCCTGGGTGGTTGCTGTCTACCAACCTACTACCTCACCCCGAAAAATACACTTACAAAAGCACTTACAAAAATACACTTACATAATTGTTCGAGTTTGGAGCATTACGAACACCGGGGGTCCACTGTATTTATTTTTTTATTAACACATCGGCCGATTCCCACCAAGGCAGGGTGGTCCGAAAAAGAAAAACTTTCATCATCATTCACTTCATCACTGTCTTGCCAGAGGGGTGCTTTACACTACAGTTATAAAACTGCAACATTAACACCTCTCCTTCAGAGTGCAGACACACTCCAACAGCACGTCAAGTATTATAAACCATTTGTCTCCATTCACTCCTATCAAATATGTACGCTCATGCATGCTTGCTGGAAGTCCAAGCCCCTCGCACACAAAACCTCCTTTACCCCCTCCCTCCAACTTTTCCTAGGCCGACCCCAACCCCGCCTTCCCTCCACTACAGATTTATACATTCTCGAAGTCATTCTGTTTCGTTCCATTCTCTCTATATGTCCGAATCACTTCAACAACCCCTCCTCACCCCTCTGGATAATACTAGTTTTGGTAATCCCGCACCTCCTCCTAATTTCCAAACTACGAATTCTCTGCATTATATTCACACCACATATTGCCCTCAGACAATGTATGCCTTCTCCTCGTTGTAACATTCATCACCCATGCTTCACACCCATATAAGAGTGTTGGTATAACTATTCTCTCATACATTTCCTCTCTTTACTTCCACGGACAAAGTTCTTTGTCTCCACAGACTCCGAAGTGCACCACTCACCCATCAATTCCATGATTCACCTCATCCTTCATAGACCCATCTGCTGACACGTCCATTCCTAAATATCTGAATACATTCACGTCCTCCATACTCTCTCCCTCCAATCTGATATCCAATATTTTGTCACCTTACTCTTTCCTATATTCACTTTCAATTTTCTTCTTTTACATGCCCTACCAAATTCATCCACCAACCTCTGCAACTTCTCTTCAGAATCTCCCAAAAGCACAGTGTCATCAGCAAAAAGCAACTGTGACAACTAAACCCGTAGGATTATACAGCGCCTGTGGGGGGGAGGGGATGGAAGGTATTCAGGCTTAATTTAGGGAACTGGAGCACAGATACAATTCCCTAAATCAAGAGCCCCTCACCAGCGTCAAGGAACCTCCCTTGAGGGGGAAGCTTGCAACCTGAATTTTGGCTCATATCCAGGAGCAAAAAATGAACCAAGCGACCGCTCTTATCCTGAAAAACTCGCATGGTGGGGCACTCGTAAGCAGAGGTTCCACTGTACTTCATTTTTTTAAATTTATGACTTAATATTTGTTTATTCTATATACACATTATTCCATGGTACACTTACTCTGCAAGCAGGTGAGGAGGCTAATGATTGCGCTTTTTTTTGTTATTTTTCTTTTATTACTAAAACACTTCATTTATATGAGAGTGTAAGGCTAATGCAGGAGTAACTAATATAGATGGTTCTATATTGGAATAAGAGACTAGAGGACAAGTGATGTGATTACAAATTAAGGTGGGCTGCGTCTCTGAAACCCCTGATCTTATTACAAAAGTGTCACCTACTCGACTCTATTTTCTTTTGTAATAAGTTCAAGGGATTAATAATTATGACCAAGCTCACCTTAACTTGTGATCCCCTTGTCACTTGTATTCTGAGTATAATTACTACTATTACTTTTCTCTCACTTCTTTTTGATGTAAAGTCACACAACTCATCAGTTAATTGCTCTTGCACTCAATTCATCATTGAAGAAACAGTATTAGTGACACTAAAATGTTTGTTGTTTTATGGTATACTCTACAGTATTCCTTTCCTCAGTGATTCTGTTTCCTCATCATAGTGTTGCCTTTATTTATTATTGCATATATTGATGTTAGCAGATGTGATAATTAGAGAAATTGGCTTAAGTTAATATATAATAATGCAAAATTAAACTGGTTGTTATGAGGGCAGGTTGCCTCACTAGACTTCCTTTTGTCAAACAGTTAAAGCCTTTTAGTAAAAAAATTGACAAGTAGCACTGTGCATTCTTCTAAGATTAGTGTTTTTTTCTTTGTGAAAAATAATTTCTGCCTGGAGCATATTCCAAATATATAAACATGTAAGCCTATTGGAAAATATGTTTTATGCTACTCTTATTATGCATTACACATTTTTTTTTCCAGGATTCAGTTAGTGTAAGGTGAGGAATCCCAGTATTGTTAATCAACTCTTTTATTATGTACTATACAGGAGGGCCCTGCTTTACAGCGCTTTGCTTTGCGGTAGTAGCCTGGAACCTAACCCGCCATATAAGCAGGGCCCTCTTGTATAAGTATACATCATTACTTAAAAAAAGTCTGTCAAAATTGGTCAAGTGGGTCAATACTTTCAAGAAACCAACATACAGTAGACCATCATTTAGCATGGTAGTTACGTTCCTGAAAACGTCGTGTTAGGTAAAATTGTGTTAGATAATTAATAGAACTTATGGGAAAAATAGGGTTACATTCCTGGGAGTCCCCAAAAAGCCAAACAAGTTTTTTTAGACCAACAGATCTTCCAAAAATTGAAGGTGAATATGTAATTGTAGTTCATTGTCGTGATATATTACTGCTTAAGACTACAAATGCAATAGAAATAATAGTATTTCTTACCTTAAATTGTGGGTAATGATGTTTGTGGATAGTTGTGAAGAGATTGGATATGGATGGTGTGGCCCTACTGGGCTGAGGTGGATGGTTGTTGGTTGTCGGTAGAAGTGGATGGTAGAGGTTCTGGTACTGAAGTCGATGGTTGTATTGCAGTGTGCATAAATTCTGTAATGGATCTCTGGGCTCTTTTACCCTGCATTACATTATACAGCTGACGGTAAGGCATCATCAGCTAGTCTAGACCCCGTTTCAGAGCCCTGCTTCTAGTTTTGTCAGGGTACTCTTCAGTGAAAAAGTCTGCAATTTTACCAATATTATGGAACTGCTCACGTAACTGCTGCAATGTTAACTGTCTTTCTTCTGGTTCTTCTTCATCTTCTTCTCTTATCTCCCCCCCTTGTACCTGTGCATCGAACTCTGCCAACATTTCCTCTGGACTCCTGTCTTCATCATCATCTTCTAAGAGTTCATTCACATCTTCTTCATTCATATCTTCAAAACCATCACCTGGTAATCTCCTTCCCAGCTGAACAATTTCCTGAACCTGACTCTCAAGCAAGAGAAAACCAGTGAAAGAATTAACTACAGGCCATAACTTTCCCCAGCCTGCATTTAACCCTTAAACGGTCCAAACGTATATTTACGTTACCTCGCGCAGTGCCCCGAATTTTTTGAAAAAAAAAAAAATATTTTTATAGAGAAATAAAGAGCACATTTTTTTAAGTGTTATAGGATATAAAAAAAAGAATTTGGGTCAGTAGTTACCGAGGTATGAGGCGGAGAAGTTGGCACTGGATGCTCACCTGACAGCAACAGGAGTCCTGCCACTTGCAGAATCGTTGCCGATATACCTGTTTTTTAACTTTTTTTATTATTTTATATAATTTTTATGTTCTCATAATCACAATTTACAGTAGTTCTTGTGATTTCATAGCTAATCTTTGTTCTGACACTAATATTAGGTACTGAAATTGTACTCAAATAATAATAATAATGATAGTGCATAAAATAATAATAATAATAATAATAATAATGATAGTGAATAATAATAATAATAGTGAATAATATAATAATAATAATAATAATAATAATAGTGCATAATAATACTAAATAATAATAATAATAATAATAATAATAATAAGTGCATAATAATAATAATAATAATAATAATAATAATAAAAGATTTGTGTCCCTGCCTTATCTCATCTGATCTCCACTAATGACTCTGGTGACATTTCAGAGAAGGGTGAGCCGTAGTCTTATCTCTTCTTATCAGTCCAGTAATTACCATCATGACATTTGACAGCTTACATTGCTTCCCTTTATTTGTTATGCAAACCTGTCTGTCTGTCTGTCTGTATCTGTCTGTGTGTCTGTCTTTCTGTCTGCCTGTGTGTCGTCTCCTTTCTGTCTGTTTGTCTCAGAGAGTAGCTCAAGAACCAACTGGTATTACGCAGATCACAAGCACATTATAACACTTTGTCTTGATTTTTTTAGTTATCATAGGTAATTTACACTATGTATAATTGTATTTACGTATGTGTTCCTGTGAGATAGAGACAGATAGAGACAGAGACAGATAGATACAGACAGACAGACAGAGATAGACAGCCAATCAGGTATCCAGCTGACCAGCCAGCTGCTAGCCAACCAGCTGTTTGCCAGCCAGGTCCCCATGCAGGGAGGCAGCCAGCTGGCCTGCCAGCCTGCTGACATCTCTTTCCACTTCAAAGGGGAGTGTTAATAGGATATGACATCAGTGAATCTATAGTGTATGCCGCAGTGTTTGCTCTAGCTGGCCCTCAAATTAACTGGTGCTCCCACAAGGTACTAAGTGGTCCCAGATTTTTTTAATATGGCGCACACCGAGTGTTAAGACCCATTCTATGCTGACAAGGCATCTCAGGCCAATCGTGCCAAATTTGGAGGCAGGAAAAATAAAACGTAAAATTACGTTTGGGGCAGTAGCAGTGCTAACGTAAATATACGTGTGGACCGTTTAAGGGTTAATGTTGATTGGGCACTTCATTCCATGCACTTCTAGCATAGCTGATGGTATCTGCAATGTTAAATTTACTCCAGAAGCTTGGTACTGCCAGGTTGGCATCAGCGTCCATTGATGCAAACCGTGTAATATTAATTTTACGTCTTGTTAGATAAAAATGTGCCGCAATTCTTCAATTGTGCAATACCCATAACGTGCAACATAAACTCGTGCTAAATGACGGTCTACTGTATATAATTTTTTAGAAACCAGAAATCTACTAGTATGGCCTTGATAACAAAAATGCTGGTTTTAAAGCATTTACTATATCCTGTTTTGATTATCAATTTGCATAATTGTGAAATCATATTTTTACATATTAACATTAATACAGGTTTCCCTCGCTTTGCAAGGATTCACTTTATGTAAATTCACTTATATGTTGCCATCATGTCTTTACCAAGAATTCAGTGTGTATAGTAAAAATTTGCTCATGCAGTCAAAGCGTGTGATTGTTTTGAGCTTAGCTTCGTTATGAGGCTGGTGAAGGGCCATCTGTGTGATATCTCTTGATCACTCTAAACTGGTTTATATTGACATTCATAATAAACACTTAGGGAAAATTAGCTTTGGGTGTGGTAAATCCAGTAAGCCTATTCTGAGTGAAATCTTATGGATGGTTTCCAATTTAAGTGTCTTATGCTGAAAGATAATGGACAAAGTAGAATTTATGGGGGGGAAGGAAGGAAAGGGGTAAAAAGGGAGAATTTTAATTAATTTTTTCTTGTTTGGTTTTTTATTAGTTGAATTTATTCTTGTTATATGGCCAGTTGATGCCTATATGGTATGCTCATAATTTTTTGGCAAAAATAATAAAGAAATGTGGAGATTTTTCACGATTTTGTATTGTATTGAGATTATGATTGAGTTTTTTTTTTTTTTTTTTTTTTTTTTTTGTGTTATAAGCTCATATATTTTTAATAATCATTAATCAAAAAATGTGGAATTTGCAAAGTCTCAGAACAAATACTTGTGTTTTACTTGTTATAATGGGTTTCCTTTATGCACCATAGACTAGGAACACATTTATTGCATATAGCAAGGGAGACCTGTACTACAGTTAATCTAGTCCTTGAAAAAATTGCCATTTTTTGTATGTTGATGCATTTTGTGACATGAACATATTTTATTTTCATACTTTTGAGAATGTTTGGCAGTTGGGAATTTGATATTGTATGTATATTTTATGAAAATATCTATGTGGGCTTGTTATAATTTTTTTTTTTTGCTTTGAGTGTGTGATACTTGCTAAAACATGCCTCATTCATTTTTTTATATTCTTATTTCTAATTGGAAAGGAATAGCAGCAGCTTTTTATACATTAGCCAGATGAATATACAGAACTCTCCAGCAATTATTCCATGCATGGAAGGCGAGTTATTGTAATGATTAGGAAATATCTTTGCATGCAGCATCTCATAGGTATACATAATATAGATATATAAAATTATAGTTTAGATTATTCAGGATACTAAGCTAATTATGAAATTAATATTTTCAGCAACAGTTAGCGATGAAGAAATGCAAGAGCACTATGATAACTTTTTTGAAGAGGTATTTGTAGAGTGTGAAGATCGCTATGGAGAAATTGAGGAGATGAACGTTTGTGATAACCTTGGTGATCACCTAGTAGGCAATGTTTACATCAAGGTTAGAAAATTTCATTTGTTTATAAGGACTCTATTTACAGTTGTAATATATAGGATATATTCAAATTAATTTTACCTTATTTTTAAAAAATGAAAATATTATCATAGTAATGTACTGTGTACTTTGTTTATGTAATGGTACAATGAATGTTCCACAAATGCTATGCTTTTATTTGCTAACTTTGGTAATTTATGAAAGGTGTCAACCTGCAGGATTTAAGACTGAATTTTAAATTTTATTTTTCTGCATTTTTCATCAAATGCCTTTTTTTTAATATATGTTTATTTTATGAGTTCTGAGCTTGTATATTTTTTATACATGTGTGATCAATATATGTGATAGTTTCGTTTTCATTTTTTGAAAGGTTATATTAAAAAATGCTGAACTGTAGAGAATAGGCACAATACTGTGACTGGAACAATGAAAAAATAACTCTCACATAAGAAACTTAAAACTTATGATGACATTTTGGTCCAAGCCATATCAAAATGTCATCAAAAGTTTGTCTCCTGTGTGCTGGTTATTTGTGTATTGAACCATAGCTTTGGTGCTCAAGACCTAGACCTAGAAGTGCATTTTCATAAAGTTTTTTTTTTTAACAGTTTAAATATGAAGAGGATGCAGAGAAGGCAGTTGTAGACCTGAATAACCGCTGGTTTGGAGGCCGGGCAATTAATGCAGAGCTGAGCCCAGTGACTGATTTCCGTGAAGCCTGTTGTCGTCAGTATGAAATGGGGTAATATCAAATTTCATTCTTGGCCTGTTCTCCACAAAAGAATCAGTCTGATAGTTTCTTGCTTTATTTATTTTATTCTTTTTTTTCAACAAGTCGGCCGTCTCCCACCGAGGCAGGGTGACCCAAAAAGACAGAAAATCCCCAAAAAGAAAATACTTTCATCATCATTCAACACTTTCACCTCACTCATACATAATCACTCTCTTTGCAGAGGCACTCAGATACGACAGCTGAGAATAAATCCCTTCCAACTGTCACTTGCTTTATATACTAGTTGGTAATTCAGCACAAATTATGATGAACACTGATGATGCTTTAAACCCATTTAAACTATGGGTTTCATGTATTGTACCTGGTCGTGGAAATGGTGATAGGTTCTTCTCACTATTTCCAGTATATATACATACTTCTTTGTTATAAAATGATAGAAAAGTATTACACAAAAGAAAATAATAGATGCAGAATGTGGTTGTAGCCCAAGAGGTATTGACACATTAGTGAGTGATTGGATGCTCCAAATAACACCAAATATATATTTAGGAGAGTTAGTAGATGGGAAGTTAGAGGTATTGGGAAGATGGTGGGAATATTTTGAGGAACTGTTAAATGTTGATGAAGAGCGGTAGGCAGTGATTTCATGCATTGGCCAGGGAGGAAACTGGTTAGCCGGATTTGAGTCCTGGAGGTGGGAAGTACAATGCATGCACTTTAAAGGAGGAGTTTGGGATATTTGCTGTTTGGAGTGACATCTGAACTGTCATATCTGTGTGCTTCTGCAAGGACAGTGATTATGTGTGAATGATGGTGAAAGTGTTTCTTTTTTGGGTCACTTTGCCTCGGTGGGAGACGGCCAGCATGTTAAAAAAAAAAAACCAGTGGAACCTCTGCTTATGAGTTTAATCCATTCCATGACCTAGCTCGTAACCCAATCTGCTCGTATGTTGAGTCAGTTTTCCTCAATTAATTGAAATGCCATTAATCATTCCAGCAGAATTCAAGCTCTTAGGAAGCAGGACAAAATTCTTCAATATAATGCTAATATCAACTCTAAGGCTTATTTATCTATCACAATTCATCTAATATGACATAATAAGCAATATAAATAACATAGAAACCTGATAGTATACTATACTCTAGAATGAATAAAATACGTCATTGTGTGACAAGTGGTGGTGGTCATTCTATTATTATTATTATATATTATTATTATTATTATAATGGGGAAGCACTAAATCCATATAATTATACAGCGCCTGTTGGGGGGGGGAGGGGATGGAAGGTATTCAGGCTTAATTTAGGGAACTGGAGCACAGATACAATTCCCTAGATCAAGAGCCCCTCACCAGCATCAAGGAACCTCCCTTGAGGGGAATGCTCGCAACCTGAATTTTGGCTCGTATCCAGGAGCAAAAAATTGACCGAGCGACAGCTCGTATCCTGAAAAACTCGCATAGTGGGGCACTTCTAAGCAGAGGTTCCACTGTACTTAGATATTTAAGAGTAGATATGTCAGCAAATGGGTGTATGAAAGATAAGAGGAGAAAAGATAGGTGGTGTGTTGAGGTTTATGTGGAAGTCAGTTTATGGAGGCAAAAAATAGAATTTACCAGAGTATGGTGGTAACGCTTTTATATGGGTGAGGCATGGGTTTTGAATGTTGCAACAAGAAGGATAGGGGCAGTGGAGATGTTGTTTGGGAGAGCACGGTGTGATGTGAATGTTATGCAAAGAATTCAGAGCATTGAAATTAAAAGACTGTGGGGTCACCAAGGGTATAATTCAGTGCTGTGGGGTTCTTGAGGTGGGTTGGGAATTTAGAGAGGATGGAAAGGATAGGATTACAGAGCACATACAGATCTGGGATTGAAGGTAAGAAGGGTAAGGAACACTTGGAGGATGTGGGCATAGGTGGTTCTGAGTGGCAGGGGTTTGATTATTATTATACTCAAAACGAAGCGCTAAACACACTAGGATTATACAGCTGGTAGGGGGTTTGAGCATCCACCAGATGTATTACAGTGTGAGTGGAGACAAGTGGTTCTTAATGGATGTCCTTTTGAAGTGTGAACAAGGTAACATGTATGAAAGATTTAGGGAAATTGGTTAGCTGGACTAGATTCCTGGTGGTGGGAAGTGTAGTGCTTGCACTCTGGAGGAAAGGTAGGGTTGTTGCAGTTTGGATTATCATCTGAATTGTGATGTTAGCACATTTCTAGAAAGACAGTGATTGAACAAATGATGATGAATGTATTTTTTTGTTTGGGTCATCCTGCCTTGGCAGCAGATGGCTATCAAGAAAAAAAATTTAATAGCCATTTTGGATATTGAGTAAAGAGTAATAAAAATGATCACAAGAGTTTAGTAATAAGCGAGGAGGGTGAAGGCAGTGGAAGTGTCATGTTTGAGAGCAATGCATATAAATTAGAAGATGGTGTGGGGTCATCAAAGGATGAGGAGGGGTTGTTGAGGTGGTTTGGACCTTTTAGAGGATGGAGAGGGATAGGATTACAAAGAGGTGTATAAATCTGGGATGGAATGTGTTGTAGGGGTCGTCCCATACATGGCTGGAGGAATGGGGGTAAAGGAGGCTTGTCCAGAAATTATTGTTTTATTTAGGAGAATGTGCCAAACCTGTAGGGTCATGAAAATTATAATCCTCCCACCCTGGATATTACTATATATTACATTCATTGTAGTAATTCTAAACCCTTAGAGGTTATACATTGGACCCCTGAGTAACGAGCAAAATTCATTCCAGAAACCTGCTCAAGTGCCATTACCGAACGAATTTACTCCCTTAAGAAATAATGTCAAGTAGGTTAGTCCATTTCAGACCCCCAAAAATACACTTACAAAAGCACTTACAATATTATACTTACATAATTGTACGATTTCCGGGGTGCTCGTTACTCGGGGGTCCACTGTACAGTAGGGCCCCACATTTTGGCGTTTCGTCTTTCGGCGTTCCGTTCATACGGCGAGTTCAAATTATGACCAAAACTTTTGTATACAGCGAGGGTCTTTCAGATACGGCGCGCGCCACCCGGTTTGTTTACATTTTCCGTGAGCACATCTCTATTATGTAATCATCACTCTTGGGCACATTAAATGTCCAATTTTACGTCAATATAGACATTTTCATTAATCCATCTATGATATATTCTTCAAAATTATATGAGAAACACGTTACATAGCATATAAACATGCTGTTTATATGCTATGTAGAGTGTGTTGCCGGCGGAGGAAAACATTACGTAATACTAATAATAATCACTCTTGCGCACATTAAATGTCTTATTTTACGTTAATATAGACATTTTCATTTATCCATCTATGATATTTTCTTCAAAATTATAAAAAAAAAAATGCGTTACATAGCATATAAACATGATACATACGCCCACAGAATAAAAATTGACAAATATGATATTTGTTTACCAAACGACTTTGTAGAAGTCGGAAGAATTACGTTTTCTCTAGTCAAACATTGAGGGATAACTGTAGAAAAATATTCCTTTCATATGCCTTCACTCTATATATAGTTATTCACGACCCTTGTGGGTTTAGCACTTCTTTTTTATTATGATAATAATAATAGTAATACTATCATTAACTCTAAAAATAGTGTGTTGCATGAGAATGGGAGTGTTGCTGTTTGTTTATTTTGTACTAACTTGTACACAATGTAAGAGTATTTGTATTGTGAGGTAATTATTATTATAATAAAAAAAATTATTTTGAGGTAAAAGTCTCACAAACTCTTACAAACGTATGTGAATGAACTAAAAGTGGACACGTATTAATCGCATTCATTTCGCCTGACCGAGTGATCGTCCACTACCTGTTCAGTTTGTTTTTTTACATTGTCTAAACCTCTTACTTTAAGTGCCAAGTTAGAAATGATTAAACTCAGTGAACTGACTTTTTTGGGTTATCCTGGGTTGTCTACGCATATTTGCTATGTATGATAATCTATGTAACTGTATTTGTGTATACCTGAATGAACTTACTAACAAGGTATATGTTGATCACTGAGATAGCCATCAAATAGAGTTACATATAGCAGCATATGTGTAGAGAACCCAGGATAACCCAAGAGTGTACTCACCTAATTGTGGTTGCAGGGGTCGAGACTTAGCTCCTGGCCCCGCCTCTTCACTGACCGCTACTAGGTCCTCTCCCTGCTCCATGATCTTTATCATACCTTGTCTTAAAGCTATGTATGGTTCCTGCCTCCACTACATCACTTGCCAGACTATTACACTTCCTGACTACTCTATGGCTGAAGAAATGCTTCCTAACATCCCTTTGACTCATCTGAGTCTTCAACTAACACTCTTGCTAGGAGCTAATGCTGCTGGGGATTGCAAGTTAAAACCTATGATAATTTATCACTCAGAGAATCCTAGGGCTCTAAAGAACTATGCAAAAGGTAGCCTCCCTGTTTATTATAAATCCAATTCAAAAGCTTGGATGACTACTGATCTTTTCATAAATTGGTTCACAGACTATTTTTAAGCCAATGTTAATACTTTAAGTTAAGTAATAAGTGTACTCTGTGTGTATCTTACTTTTTATTGTGTTTTTTAATGCCTAGTGCTATTGCTAACTTAATATAAGTTAATGTAAGCTTGTTGTCTGGCATTTATATGCATTTAGAAGTGGAAAAAAATGGCGTTCTGCTTTTCGGCGATGTCTGCTTTAAGGCACTAGCCTGGAACCTAACCTGCCATATAAGTGGGGCCCTACTGTATAAGGGAAATGAGAGGCGGATCAATAAACCTCCCTTAAAGGGTTCACCCCAGAAAGGAGCTGCATATTGTGGAATATTGAATACTGTACTGTAGTTTTCAAGTGTATTTTAGTTTATTTTTAACAGTGTGTGTAGGTAAACCTTTCATGTCCTTTGAAAGTCATCCATTTCATTTTGTATCTTTTTCAGAGAGTGTACCCGTAGTGGATTCTGCAATTTTATGCATCTTAAGCCTATATCCAGGGAACTTCGGAGAGAACTTTATGGTCGTAAAAGGAAAAGGTACAGCACATAGATTTTTATTTTAGTAATATTTACCAGAAAATTAATACATGTATATATTTTGCCGGGCGGACAAAATAGATGAGGACAAGCGTCCCAGAGAGAACGGGGGAAATTTGTCACTTTAGGGTCACCCTGGCTCGGTGGGAGACGGCCGACTTGTTGAAAAAAAAAAAATATATGTTGGATTGAACATCACAGTAAATTCTATAATTAATTTGAAAACAGTATGGGGTTACTAAAAGTATTGTCCAAGAGGGCTGAGGAGGGGTTATTGAGGTGGTTTCGACATTTAGAGAAGGAGCAAAATAGGATTACTTGGAGGATGTATAAAACTGTAGTGAAGGGAAGGAGTCACCACTAGGAAAGGTTAGAGGGAGGAGGTAAAATTGATTTTGTGCAAGGGGCTTAGACATCCAGAAGGCATGCGAGTGTGTTAGATAGTAGAGGCAAAAAAATAACTTTTGGGACTTGAGCTGTTGGATTATTATTATAATCAAAAGAAGCACTAAACCACAAGGGTTATACAGCGTGGCAGGGCAGGACAGGATGCAGGGAGAATAGATTGTAAGTGGAGATGGATGATTAGTAGGGTATGGAGTGCAGCAGGACAGTGGATAGTGCAGGGATAGAGGGTAGCAAGAGATCGAGGTAGAAGGGACTGAGGGAGGTGCTAGAGGTATAATCTTCAGAGTTTGTGTAGTAAGTCAGTTTCTGTCAAAAAGTCAACGAGAGAGTCAGGATTAAAGGAGGGTCCATCAGCAAGAAGGGAAGGTAAAGAAAGGGCCGCAGAGCGAAGACACCGTTGGAGGTAAATTCTGCGTGCTCGTTGATAAAGTGGACAGTCCAACAGAATATGTCGAACAGACACTGGAACCTGGCAATGCTCACAGAGAGGAGCAGGGAGCCTCTCCATGAGATACCCGTGAGTAAGACGAGTGTGGCCGATGCGAAGACGGGAGAGTGTAGTCTCCCAACCTCGACATTGGTGACAAGAAGAAGGCCAGAAACCTATACTCGGTTTAATAGAATGAAGTTTGTTATTTAGCAGGTCAGACCAGCGTTGTTGCCAACGGGTGCGAAGGTGGGTAGCAATGACCGCAAAATAGTCCGTAAAAGGAACACCTCTATATGAAACTGGAAGGTCATGTACTGCTGACCGCGCAGCATTGTCTGCCTGTTCATTGCCCTGTACGTCAACATGACCAGGGACCCAACAAAAAACAATATCTTTGTGCTTGCTAAAGATACGGCGTAACCAAAGTTGGATACGAAGAACTAGGGGGTGAGGTGTATCAATTTTACGGATAGCCTGTAAAGCACTAAGGGAGTCTGAAACGACCACAAATGGTGATACAGGCATAGATGCAATACGGATAAGTGCCACAAGAATGGCATACAATTCAGCCGTAAATATGCTAGCCGAGGGTAACAGATGCCCTCGCACGACGCTGTCCGGAAACACTGCTGTGAATCCGACGCCGTCAGACGACTTTGAACCATCGGTGTACACTGCGATGGCATGAGAATGAGAACGGAAGTGGTCTAAAAAAAAAGAGCGAGAAGCCGCCGTAGGTAGGCGGGCTTTCGCACAAGGTAGAGGAATAGAACAGACATGGACAGCAGGAACTTCCCAAGGGGGTAGGGAAAGGGAGATGTCACATGAACATATAGAGGTGGTAGCTGAAGGGAAGACAGGAGTGAATGTAGACGAAGAGAAAAGGGACGAAGTAAACAGGGGCGACGAACAAATAAAGATCGTCTACTAACATCTGTAACAATCCTATACATGGAAGGATTGCGGAGGTCATGAGAGCGAACATAATAGCGAATGCAATGTGCATCACGATGATCGGACAAGGATGGAATGTTCGCTTCTACATAGAGGCTCTCAACCGGGGAAGAACGAAATGCACCAAGGCATAAGCGTAATTCCTGGTGATGGATGGGATTAAGGATGGAAAGAATAGCAGGGGAGGCCGCCGAATATATCTGGTCACCATAATCGAGTTTTGATAAAATTAGGGCTGAATGTAGGCGAAGGAGAGTTCTACGATCAGCCCCCATGAAAGATCTGCGAGCGTTTTAAGGAGGTTCAGCCGGCTGTGACAAGTTGCCTTAGAGAGGTAATATGAGGTTTCCAGGACAATCAACGGTCAAACAGGAGGCCGAGAAACCTGACTGTATCGCTTTCTGGAATACGTGAGCTGTATAGGTACAATGGATGATCAAAGACCACTGAACGTCTAGTAAACGTAATTGATGAGTTTTGCCACTAGAAAATTTATACCAGTGAGTGGTGGCCTAATCAGAAACCCGGTTGATGGCATGCTGGAGGGAAACTGCAATGAGGTGACAGTCAGCACCTTCACAAGCTATAGCAAAGTCATCCACATAGAGCGATGACCAAATATTGGATGGGAGAACAGATGCCAGATTATTTATAGCAAGGAGAAAGAGTGTTGTGCTCGGAACACAACCCTGGGGGACACCTTCAGCTTGGACAAATTCCGGGGAAAGCTCATTACTAACCCGGACACGGAAATGTCTGTCAGTTAAGAAGGCCTTAAGGAAGAATGGTAGGTTGCCTCGGAGGACTAAGGAGTGGGCCTGGGCCAAGATGTTATATCTCCAAGTTGTGTCATAAGCCATCTCAAGGTCGAAAAAAATGGCGATAAGCGAGTGGTTATTAGCGAAGGCATTACGAATATACATATCCAAGTGCAGTAAGGGGTCAATGGCAGAACGGCCTTTACGAAAGCCATATTGACTAGGGGAGAGACTATTGTGCGTCTCTAAATACCACATCAAACGTCTATTAACTAGACGTTCCATCACCTTGCAAACTGCACTGGTAAGAGCAATGGGAGGGTAGTGGAGTATCACGTCCCGTAGTACCCGGTTTGCGAAAAGGAGAACAATAGCAGACTTCCACAGCTGAGGAAGAACTCCTTGCGACCATATAAGATTATAGAGTCGTAAGAGGACAGTAATAGCAGACTGATGTAAATGCTGTAGTATATGAATATGTATGCCGTCTGGCCCAGCTGCCGATGATCGGCAAGCAGAGAGTGTTGCCTCAGTTCTTGAAGGGTAAAGGCACATTATAAGATTCTTCTCTAAGAGAAGAAAAATCTAAGGGCTTTAACTCGCTGGCAGACTTAGAAGAAAATAACGAGGGCATAGATGGAGCCCCTGAGAAATGTGGACAGATGATTACCAATTTCAGTGGCAACGGCAAGAGGTGTGCTATATCACACCAGCAACCTGAAGAACAGGAGCCGGAGTGACAGTAGAAATGTAATCTTGCCAACAAGTGCGTTTAGCGTCACGTATGACACGACGAGCAATAGCTCTCTTTTGCTTAAAATCAAGGAGTCTCTCTGTGGTTCTGTTATACCGATACCTGCCCCATCAGCGTGTCAAACGTACTGCCCGAGCACAAGCAGGAGACCACCTGGCACCACTTCTGAGAATGTGCCGCTGTGGGGTGGAGGCGAAAGAATGTAAGCATCATCAGTGGAGGACGAGAAGTAAAACCTCATCAATGGAGGACGAGAAGGAACGTCATGAAAGGCAGTAAGATGTGCTAAAGGTCCCATTTCGCCCTGTCAAATTGCAGCGTTGGCAACGAGGAGGTGGAAAAATGAAGGGGACTTAAGGATGATTGGGAAATGATCGCTGTCATGTAAGTCTGGGAGGACAGACCAGGCGAAGTCAAGGACGTTGAGGAAGAGCAGATGGAGAGATCGATGCAGGAGAAAGAATGAGTTCGAGGATCAAAATGGGTAGGAATACCCGTATTTAAAACATGGAGGGAGAGAAGCAAGAAATGCCTCCAACTGAAGCCACAGGAGTCACAGTGCAACCCTCCCCAGAGAAAATGGTGTGCGTTAAAATCGCCAAGTAACAGAAGGGTGGCGGTAAGGAAGAAACCAAAAATCAACATCTGGGATAGACAATGCCCCGAAGGGAGAGATATAAAGAACAGAGTGTATACCACTTATTCAAGTGGATACGGCTGCGGTGTAATGTAAGGAAGAAGGAACATAGAGCTGACGGTATGGAACACCAGTGCGTATAAGAAGAGCACTTTCGTTAAGGTTCCATCGGAAAAAGGATCCGATAAATAACAATTCATAGCCTGAAAAGGGCCTGATAACAGTTGATTGTAATTTGGGTTCTTGCAAACAGACCCCAACAGGGAAAACTGAGAGAGCAACACCTGAAGTTCACCCGGTTACCCCTGAGGCCTCGGATATTCCACTGCAAATAAGCCATGATTTATGGAGAGAAAGATATAAGTCAAGGAGAGGAATCTATGGACTAGGGTTAGAAAAGTCCACGTGTGGAGGCAGCGGAAGATCTGTAATCAGAGAAGGAGGAGGCGTTGTGAAGGAAGGAGGGTGAGACGAAGAAGAGAGAGGAGGAACTCAGGTGGAGCGTGTCCATCATCGTTCCAGTCTCTGAAATATATTTGCGATAGCTTCCAGTGTTTCGGAAGCAAAGATGCAGAATGTGGGACGAATTAGAAATGGAAGGAGAGTGAGCAACTGATCGGGAGTCTATAGACTGACTAAAGTAGAGGGAGGAGATGGAAGAGGAAACTTCGAAGGGGCTTTGGAGGGACAGGGGATGAAGACAGTGTACAGGAGGAGGATGAACCTCCACACACGTTACAGAACTAGTCAGAGGCGAAGAACCGGCATAGGAATTTTTGCCGGACTTATGAGAAGGAGGGGCGCTGAGGTTTAGTGAAGAACAGGACGTGTAGACTCAGGATGTGCGAGTGAGTAGAGGAAGGAGTGTGGACAGTATGGGATGCCGAGGTAGGGACCTCGGAGCCAAGAACATCAAAAGGATTCGAGACAGGGGTGATCTGAGGATGAGGCAACCACAGAGGAAGCCGGGAAGTTGGGACCCCAGAGCGGGCGACGTTTAGCAATGCGGGAATAAGAAATACAGGGAAGTCTTCCGTGAAGGCGCAGATGAGAGACAGCCATAGCATAGAGAAGCCTTCCGCTTCCTTGAGACAACGGATTTCCGCTCATTCAGGTAAACCTGACAAGGCGAGAAATGGATGTGCCTCATGACAGTTAAGGCAAGAGGAGGTAGAGTACAAGAAGGACTCATGGTTGTTGGCACCACAGACTGGGCATTCGGCCATGGACCTGCAATATTTTGCTGGATGACCAAACGCCAGCAGTTTCTACACTGTTGCGGTGTAGGGGTCACCTTCGAACTTGTAAACGTTGACCTGCAATGTAGACCGAAGGTGGAGTTCCGGCAGTCAAACGTTAAACGAGCTACATTGCAAGGATAACGTCTTCGCTTATTGGCTGGGAGGACAAAAGTGTCAACTTTAAGGATAGGGAGTTCTTGGAGCTCAAGCTGCTCAAAATGTCATCACCACATGTCTGGAAATTCCGTTGGACAATGGTGTGGGGAAAATGACAGTACCACAACAAAAATTGAGAGAATGATGCTTGTCAATAGTGATAGGTGTATTGTATGGTCTAAGAAGAGAAAGATCGCGCTTGGCCAGCATTCTGGACCGTGATGATGCGAGTGCCACTCTTGAGAGTGTGAAATGAGATATTTTATCAACATGGCGTAGTAGAGCCTTTTCCAATACTATGGGCTGAAAGATAGGTATTGGAGAAGTTGGACGAAGAGTAAAAACTTTGTCCATTGAGTAGTTTGAAACAGAGAGTTTAAGGGGAGTGAGTGACGAGCTGGTCGTTTCTGCGATGAACGAGAAGGAGTGTCGAATCGTCATGTGTGGGTCTTGGTCGTTTTGTGTGGGACCGGGGTGGTCCGATGGGAGACGGGCGAGCGATCGAAATGCCGCACCGTCGAGGAGAAGCCGGAATCAAGGTCAGAGAAGAGCGAAGGTCAGACGTATCGAAAGGGCCAGTCGGGACCCTGGTACCTGAAGCAGGTGACGAACCAGCACCAGCAAGAGGTACAGGGGCATGAGAGGTGTCCAAAGAGTCATCCGTTAACGAGGCAGGGTCAGTACTGGGTGCGGTATCAGGAAGGGGCCCGGGGGTAGTGGGTTCATGGATTGGGTCAGCCATGGTTAGGTTACTTCTTTCTTTTTATTTTTAAGAAAAAAAAAGAAAGAAGAAAAGAAAATAAAAATAAAAAAAAGAATAAAAAAGGGGAACGTGGAGGAATAGGTCCTAGGAGGAATGAAAGGAGCGCAAATCCCCTCCGTGCCCAAGAGGACCTCAACACCGCAAGTAGTGCAGACGCTGCATGGAACCCGTGCCATACCCTACCCTTCACGCCAGTAAACCAGCAATCCGGGATAGCAACCTCACATCCACCGAGCCATCTCGGCGGACAAAGAGAGGCGGCCGGATATCCGCCAAAGCATACCGCCTTCGGCCACCACCCCGGAATCCGAAAGGTGGCCTCCAGAGATACACCCGTCGCCCGAAAGATACCCAAAGCCACCCCCCGGGTGACCGGAGAGGGATCGGGACATCCCCAGGCGATCCAGATTCCACGGCAAACTACACCACCGCCAAGGACCTCAACAGAATGGGATGGACTACGATACCCTTCCCCCTACCTAGGAACTAGAATGCCTGAGGAGAGAAGCTCCCAGGGTAAAACTGGGAAGGAAATAAGGGAGGGATGAGGAGGAGGAGGAGGAAAGGGAAAAGGGAGGATGGGGGAGATGGGAAAAGGGAGGGGGATTGGGGGTATTGGTTCGGTCTGAGGAAGAAGACCAAAAGGTCCAATTCCTCAGACCGATAGCCTCTTTACCACGTCAAGGAGCCCCCCTTAAAGAGGTCCAACCTTGAAGAAACTTTGAATCAAACCACTTCCCTGGAGGGATTTTGTATTTGTATCCCTTAGTAAAACTGGTGTTTTCTCTGTGCTTTCAAATCCACAACTGAAATACAAGGTTAATAAAAATTTGATTTAAAATGACACTATACTCTATTTAATTTCAGGGTATAATTTTATTTGTACAAGAACACTGAGTGGTGACATTCAGTATATATATATATATATATATATCTATATCGACAGCCTTTACATCATTTCACAGTATCAGTAAAGGATATAAACAAGGTCTTTACAGTTTACAGTACTCAAAGCTATTATTGTAATAAGAGTAGAAATATTTAAGTCCTATTGCACATATATTTCAGTATCAAATATTTTTGTTTACATAAATGTGCAACTGGTCAAACATACTATCTATTCCTGAATAGGTTATCCTTTGTACACTAGCTGTATGGCTCAAAAATACATAATGTATATAATCTCAAAGTGTGCCTATTCAATGACATTCCACTCAATCCCTATACAAACAAACCTTTTATAAATAAGACACCCTTATCCCCAGATAATGAATCCAAACTCAAAAGTTTTTCCTTATCAATACATAAAAAAATGTCAAAGCAAACTTAATTCATGAAAATATTTTCCAGTAGGTAGTAGGTTGGTAGTCAGTGGCTCTCAAGGCACTGACACAGCAGTGAGTGTTGGTCTCAAGGCACACTTTTGCAGCAGTGAGTGTTGGTCTCAAGGCACACTGACGCAGCAGTGAGTGTTGGTCTCAAGGCACACTGACGCAGCAGAGAGTGTTGGTCTCAAGGCACACTGACGCAGCAGTGAGTGTTGGTCTCAAGGCACACTGACGCAGCAGTGAGTGTTGGTCTCAAGGCTCACTGACGCAGCAGTGAGTGTAGTACCACCCAGGGAGGTACTACCGTCCTGCCAAGTGAGTGTAAAACGAAAGCCTGTATTTGTTTTACATGATGGTAGGATTGCTGGTGTCTTTTTTCTGTCTCATAAACATGCAAGATTTCAGGTACGTCTTGCTACTTCTACTTACACTTAGGTCACGCTACACATACATGTACACGTTTATGTATACACACTCATCTGAGTTTTCTTTGATTTTATCTTAATAGTTCTTGTTCTTACTGCTTTTCCTTTCATATCCATGGGGAAGTGGAATAAGAATCTTTCCTCCGTAAGCCATGCATGTTATAAAAGTCAACTAAAATGCCGGGAACAATGGGCTAGTAACCCCTTTTCCTGTATAGCTTACTAAAAAGAAAAAGAAGAAAACCGTCAAAGTGGGATGTTTGAATGTGCGTGGATGTTGTGCGAATGATAAGAAAGAGATGATTGTAGATGTTATGAATGAAAAAAAGCTGGATGTCCTGGCTTTAAGTGAGACAAAGCTGAAGGGGGTAGGAGAGTTTCAGTGGGGAGAAATAAATGGGATTAGGTCAAGGGTTTCAAATAGAGTTAGAGCTAAAGAAGGAGTGGCAATAATGTTGAATAATCAGTTATGGCAGGTAAAGAGGGAATATAAATGTATAAATTCAAGGATTATGTGGAGTAAAATTAAGGTTGGATGTGAAAAGTGGGTTATAGTAAGTGTTTATGCACCTGGAGAAGAGAGAAGTGTAGAGGAGAGAGAGAGAGATTTTGGGAAATGTTGATTGTGTGGGGAGTTTTGAACCAAGTGAGAGAGTAATTGTGGTTGGGGATCTTAATGCTAAAGTGGGTAAAAATGTTGTGGAGGGAGTAGTAGGTAAATTTGGGGTGCCAGGAGTAAATGTAAATGGGGAACCATTAATTGAGCTATGTGTAGAAAGAGGTTTGGTAATAAGTAATACATATTTTATGAAAAAGAGGATAAATAAATATACAAGGTATGATGCAGCACGCAAGGAAAGTACAGTGGTACCTCGAGTTACGATATTTTTTCGTTCGAGAATGCTGTTCAAGTGCCATTACCAAACGAATTTATCCCCATAAGGAATAATGTAAAATAGACTAGTCCTTTTACACCCCCAAAAATATACCTACAAAAGCATTTAAAAAAATAAACTTACATAAAAGGGCGATTTTGGGGACCATCGTAACTCGAGGTACCACTGTAGTTGGTTGGATTATGTATTGGTGGATAAAAGGTTGATGGGTAGGCTTCAGGATGTACATGTTTATAGAGGGGCAACAGATATATCGGATCACTATTTAGTTGTAGCTACAGTTAGAGTAAAAGGTAGATGGGACAAAAAGAAAATGGCAACAGCAAGTAAGAGAGAGGTAAAAGTGTATAAACTAAGGGAGGAGGAAGTTAGAGTGAGATATAAGCAACTATTGGCAGAAAGGTGGGCTAGTGCAAGTATGAGTAGTGGGGGGGTTGAAGAGAGTTGGGATAGTTTTAAAAATGCAGTATTAGAATGTGGGGCAGAAGTTTGTGGCTATAGGAGGGTGGGTGCAGGAGGAAAGAGGAGTGGTGGAATGAAGAAGTAAAGGGTGTGATAAAAGAGAAAAAGGTAGCTTATGAGAGGTTTTTACAAAACAGAAGTATTAATAGAAGAGCAGAGTATATGGAGAGTAAAAGAAAGGTGAAGAGAGTGGTGAAAGAGTGCAAAAGAAGAGCAGATGAAAGAATGGGAGAGGCTGTCAAGAAATTTTGCTGAAAACAAGAAAAAATTTTGGAGTGAGATAAACAAGGTAAGAAAGCCTAGGGAACGAATTGATTTGTCAGTTAAAAACAGAGTAGGGGAGTTAGTAGATGGGGAGCTGGAGTTATTGGGTAGATGGCGGGAATATTTTGAGGAACTTTTAAATGTCGATGAAAAAAGGGAGGCGGTAATTTCATGTACTGGCCAGGGAGGTACAACATCATTTAGGAGTGAAGAAGAGCAGGATGTGAGTGTGGGGAAGGTGCGTGAGGCATTACGTAGAATGAAAGGGGGTAAAGCAGCTGGAACTGACGGGATCATGACAAATGTTAAAAGCAGGGGGGGATATAGTGCTGGAGTGGTTGGTATTTTTGTTTAATAAATGTATGAAAGAGGGAAAGGTACCTAGGGATTGGCAGAGAGCATGTACAGTTCCTTTATATAAAGGAAAGGGGGATAAAAGAGAGTGTAAGAATTATAGGGGAATAAGTTTACTGAGTCCTAGGTAGTAGGGTGGTAGACAGCAACCGCCCAGGGAGGTACTACCGTCTTGCCAAATGAGTGTAAAACGGAAGCCTGTAATTGTTTTACATGATGGTAGGATTGCTGGTGTCTTTTTTCTGTCTCATAAACATGCAAGATTTCAGGCATGTCTTGTTACTTCTACTTACACTTAGGTCACATTACACATTCATGTACAAGCATATATATACACACCCCTCTGGGTTTTCTTCTATTTTCTTACTAGTTCTTCTTCTTATTTCCTCTTATCTCCATGGGGAAGTGGAACAGAATTCTTCCTCCGTAAGCCATGCGTGTCGTAAGAGTCGACTAAAATGCCGGGAGCAAGGGGCTAGTAATCCCTTCTCCTGTATACATTACTAAAGTTAAAAAGAGAAACTTTTGTTTTTCTCTTTGGGCCACCCCGCCTTGGTGGGAAGCGGCCGATTTGTTGAAAGAAGAAGAAGTTTACTAAGTATACCAGGTAAAGTGTATGGCAGAATTATTATTGAAAGAATTAGAGGTAAGACAGAGAGTAGGATTACAGATGATCAAGGAGGCTTTAGAGTGGGTAGGGGATGTGTAGATCAAGTGTTTACAGTGAAGCATATATGTGAACAGTATTTAGATAAAGGTAGAGAAGTTTTCATTGCATTTATGGATTTAGAAAAGGCATATGATAGAGTGGATAGGGGAGCAATGTGGCAAATGTTGCAAGTGTATGGAATAGGTAGTAAGTTACTGAAGGCTGTAAAGAGTTTTTATGAGGATAGTGAGGCTCGGGTTAGGGTGTGTAGGAGAGAGGGAGATTACTTCCCGGTAAAAGTAGGTCTTAAACAGGGATGTGTAATGTCACCATAGTTGTTTAATATATTTATAGATGGGGTTGTAAAAGAAGTAAATGCTAGGGTGTTGGGGAGAGGGGTGGGATTAAATTATGGGGAATTAAATGCAAAATAGGAGTTGACACAGTTACTTTTGCTGATGATACTGTGCTTATGGGAGATTCTAAAGAAAAGTTGCAAAGGTTAGTGGACGAGTTTGGGAGGGTGTGTAAAGGTAGAAAGTTGAAAATGAACATAGATAAGAGTAAGGTGATGAGGGTATCAAACGATTTAAATAAAGAAAAATTGGATATCACATTGGAGAGAGGGATTATGGAAGAAGTAAATGTTTTCAGAAATTTGGGAGTTGACGTGTCAGCGGATGGGTTTATGAAGGTGAGTGGTGCATTGAGGTATCTGTGGAGACAAAAAACGTTATCCATGGAGGCAAAGAAGGGAATGTACGAAAGTATAATGGTACCAACACTCTTATATGGGTGTGAAGCATGGGTTGCAAATGCTGCAGCGAGGAGGAGGCTGGAGGCAGTGGAGATGTCCTGTCTAAGGGCAATGTGTGGTGTAAATATTAAGCAGAAAATTCAGAATGTGGAAATTAGGAGAAGGTGTGGAGTTACTAAAAGTATTTGTCAGAGGGCTGAAGAGGGACTGTTGAGGTGGTTTGGTCATTTATAGAGAATGGACCAAAGTAGAATGACTTGGAGAGCGTATAAATCTGTAGGGGAAGGAAGGTGGGGTAGGGGTCGTCCTAGAAAAAATTGGAGGGAGGGGGTAAAGGAGGTTTTGTGGGTGAGGGGCTTGGACTTCCAGCAAGCATGTGTGAGCGTGTTAGATAGGAGTGAATGGAGACGAATGATTTTTGGGACCTGACGAGCTGTTGGAGTTTAATTAAGCAGGGTAACATTTTGTGAAGGGATTCAGGGAAACCAGTTAATTGATTTAGTTGGACTTGAGTCCTGGAAATGGGAAGTACAATGCCTGCACGGGTCTGGGATAGTGACAGCTGGGAGGGACTATTCTCAGCTGTCGTATCTGAGCACCTCTGCAAAGACAGTGATTATGTATGAGTGTGGTGAAAGTGTTGAATGATGATGAAAGTATTTTCTTTTTGGGGATTTTCTTTCTTTTTGGGTCACCCTGCCTTGGTGGGAGACGGCCGACTTGTTGAAAAAAAAAAAATCCATGAAAAACATGAATGAGAATAGCACCATACAATCTACATTAATTAACCTATTTGCATATATAATGGGGAAAAAGGGGCTACAGTAGTTATTAAACATTTACTTATGCTATATAAAAGCTAAAATTGTGGAGACTGCTACTGAAGTAGTAAACTATAGTGCTAGTATACAAACAACATAAGATCTTACCATCTGCAGTTTGAAGTTTATCAAACCACTCTGACTTAAACAAATGCACTAAATTGGTGGCCTTGCAACCCCGTAAAAATCTTGTATACCATAATACTGTTTTCTAACATTCTGATAAAGAATGCAGAATTCTTATCAACTCCATTTTTTCCCCACAGACTAGTTTCTCAGCAAGGGCAATCTGCTAACTCAATATAGGAATGGAATAGTATAAGAAAATGCAGTCTGGGGTTTAAATCACAACCTTAGACTGAGGGCGACAGCAAGGTGTATCAATCATTTGGCTAGATATACGAGAGTAATTTGGGGCTTGGCAACAAGCAGGTGGTAAACTGATTATACACTAGACACTACTATAAATAAAATTAAAAACCATTACCAGTTTTTCAGTGAAAGTCCAGCCGGGAAGTATTAGGCCTCTAAACCACTACAATAACCACTTCAAGTGTCTTGTTAACAACCTCACTTCTATTACTAATGTTTGGGGACACCAGCAATGTTAACTTTTTATAGTGTACAACATATTTGACAAACTGATAAAACATCTGACCATTCAAAAAATTAAATTTTAATACCTAAGGAATATATTGCAAACAGTTGGAGATTCAAATAACTACAGATAATACTAACGATTTTGTTTCTTTTAAAAAGATTTCAATGTGTAAATTTTGCGCATTTACTAATTAATTAATTCACTTCATGGTTCATAGCCATTATGTTCCAATATACTCTACCAGATTTTCAGATAAATAGCTTTCAAAGAATTATAAAAATGTACAGTATAGTACGTATATGCACCAGAAGTATGGCATATAAATAACATTAATACTGCATGCAAAGGATAGGTGAGTACAAATAGAGAGCGTGTCTGTCTCGCGCCCAGCAGACGGAGGATCAAGCCTCCACAAAGTATTGCGCTGAATAACCCAAATAGGTTTAGCGCTTAACATGAATTAAAATAAAAAATTAAAAAGAAATACTGCATGCAAAAATTTCTCTCTCGACAAATGAATACAGTGGTACCTCGAGTTACGATGGTCCCCAAAATCGGCCTTTTATGTAAGTTTATTTTTTTAAATGCTTTTGTAAGTATATTTTTGGGGGTGTAAAAGGACTAGTCTATTTTACATTATTCCTTATTGGGATAAATTCGTTTGGTAATGGCACTTGAACAGCATTCTCGAATGAAAAAATATCGTAACTCGAGGTACCACTGTATTTGGAGATACAGTCATCCCTCCGTTTTCGTGTATCTCTGTTTTCGTGTATCTCTGTTTTCGTGTATTTCAGTTTTCGTGTAGTTTTTTCGTGGAAAATTGCCCTCTGTTTTCGTGTGATTCCCTCCGTTTTCGTGCTCGGTCCAGCACCTGTCCACCAGTGCCGCACACATACAAAGGCCGTAGGCCACCACCCACGCACCTCCCACGCACATTGCCACGCAGTCTAGCATTGTTTACGCTTGAGTGAACATCACCCCAGGAGTTTATACAAAACATTTATTAACAATTCATTGTTTTTGGGCCTTGATTATTGTGTGTGACAACTAAATAAGCTACCATGGGCCCAAAGAAAGCTCCTAGTGCCACTTCTTTGGTAAAGAAAGTGAGGAACACCATAGAACTCAAGAAAGAAATAATAGAAAAATACGATATTGGTGTATGTATTGCCGAGCTCGCCAAGATATACAAGAAAGCCCCAACAACCATCGGTTCCATTGTGTATAAGAGAAAAGAAATCACTGAAGCTAATGTTGCGAAAGGGGTGAATACAATAACCAAACAGAGATCACAAACAATAGAAAATATGGAGAAATTGTTGTTGCTGTGGATAAACCAAAAACTGCTAGTGGGTGATAGTGTTGTGCAATCCATCATACGTGAAAAAGCAAGGCAGTTGCATGCCGATCTTGTTAAGAAAATGCCTGGAACCAGTGATGTTGATGTTGATGTTGATGAATTTAAGGCCAGCAAAGGCTGGTTCGAAAAATTTAAGAGGCGAACTGGCATACACAGTGTTGTAAGGCATGGTGAGGGTGCCAGTTCAGATAAAGATGGGGCTAAAAAATTTGTGCGCGACTTTAAAAAATATGTAGAGGCTGAAAATTTCAAACCCCAACAAGTGTTTAATTGTGACGAAACAGGCCTCTTTTGGAAGAAAATGCCAAGGAGGACCTACATCACGCAGGAGGAAAAGGCAATGCGAGGACACAAGCCTATGAAAGACAGGCTAACTCTAATGTTGTGTGGTAACGTTAGTGGGGATTTCAAAGTGAAGCCTTTACTCGTGTATCACTCTGAAAATCCCAAAGTGTTCAGGGACTACAGTGTTGACAAGAGTAAATTGTGTGTGTTTTGGAAGTCTAATGCTAAGGCATGGGTCACTAGGGAAATTTTCCTGGAATGGTTTAAACCTTTGAGGGTCGGTCCCGTACTAGTACGTCAGTGCAGCCAGGGTCGGTCACGTACTTGTACACCTAAATTCTAGTGCCTTCAAATCTGGTGGAAGAAAGCTGGCAGGCCTACACTGCGTGGTCAGTGTGCGAAGTATAAAAAAAATCCTGAAGCAAGCAGTGCATAATGAGAAAAAAAAAACTACTGTTTTTTTGGTTTAAAACAGCGACTTTCGGGTGTATTTTCGTATGGTACTTGTGGTTGTATTCTGGTTTTCTTGGTCTCATTCGATAGAATGGAAGATATATTACAGAAATAGTGATGATTTTGATTGGTTTTACGATGTTAAGTACCTTGAAACTGAGCGCAAAGTAGCGAAAATGTTCGATTTTTTCGATGTTCAAGAGTAAACAAATCACGCCATGCGTCCAATACACATCAACTGGTATGTCTAATATTCTTGCACAAGTGCACTGATATTATTTATACAGTTTCTACAATGATGCAGTTGTATATATAACAGTAAATCTTCTATTTTTTTGTGAGAATAAAAATTCAAAATGGAAAGCAAAAGTAATGTAAGAGGGGCCTGGAGACGTGACTAATGAACAGATAAAATGTTATTTGAGTGCCAGAAATGTCTGTCTCCTTTATTCTGGACCCTATTTTGAAATTGGCATATTTTGAAATTTGTGTGAAATTCGCCAAATTGTCAATTTCTGACCACCTTATTGGGTAGTTGAAATCGGTAAATTGGCGATTTCTTATACTCAATTGATAGAACAAATGGAACTCTAGCGAAATAGCTATAATTTTAGTAGACTGAAACATTGGAATTTGCTGAAAATAGGGCTCAAAGTGGGCGAAATCGCCGATGCGTAAATGTCATCGATACCACTAACTTCGCGAGAGCATAACTCCGTTAGTTTTACATCAAATTTCATAATGTTGGTGGCGTTATGAGCGGAAAAAGATTCTCTATCATTTCATAAGAATTTTTTTTTTTTTTCTGAAAATTTTTCGACCCTGAGAACAAGTTTGGGAGAGGGCCTCTCGACCCTCAAAGGGTTAATCAAGTGTTTGGCCCCAGTGTGAAGAAATATCTATTGGAGAATAAATTGCCACTTAAGTGCCTCCTGGTAATGGACAATGCTCCTGGTCATCCTCAAGACTTGGACGACCAAATGTCTAAGGATTTCAAATTTGTAACAGTGAAGTTCTTGCCTCCTAACACCACTCCTCTCCTCCAGCCCATGGACCAGCAGGTCATTGCAAACTTCAAAAAACTGTACACCAAAGCAATGTTTCAAAGGTGTTTTGATGTGACCAATGACACTAAATTGACCCTAAAAGAGTTCTGGAAGGATCACTTCGATATCTTCCATTGCATAGGCCTTATAGATAAAGCTTGGCAGGGAGTGACCTCCAGGACGATGAACTCTGCTTGGAGAAAGTTGTGGCCAGATTGTGTCCCAGAGAGGGATTTTGAAGGGTTTGAAGCTAACCCTGAGGAGCCTATGGAAGTTGTGGAAAATATTGTGGAATTGGGGACTTCCATGGGGTTGGATGTGAATGGAGAGGATGTGGAAGAGTTGGTGGAGGACCACAATGAAGATCTAACCAATGACGATCTAACCACTGAAGAGCTGCAAGAGCTTGAGCTGCAACAACAACAAAACAGATCTAAGGAAATTGCTTCAGTGGAGGAAGAGAGATGTAAGGTGCCTTCTTCAGAGATTAAGGAGATTTGTGCAATGTGGAGTAGGGTGCAATCATTTGTGGAGGAACATCACCCTGACAAAGATGTTGCAATCCGTGCTAGCTACTTTTACAATGACCATTCCATGTCCCATTTTAGGGACATTTTAAAGAGCCGCCAGACACAGAGCTCTCTGGACAGATATTTAGTGCCACAGGTGTGCAGTGACTCTCAAGCTGGTCCTAGTGGGATTAAAAGACAAAGAAGGGAAGTGACCCCAGATGAGGACTTGGTACCTAGAGTCCTTATGGAGGGGGATTCCCCTTCCAAAAATTAGGGTCTCTACCCTCTCCCCTCCTATCTCTCTTCCATCCAGCAACATCAGTCTTCAGTAAGGGTAAGTGCCACATTCATTTCATTCATTTGTGCATGTAAATCTATCTTTAAGGCCCCCCAAAAAAAAATTTCCAAACTTCTGGGTTTCTGGAACGGATTAATTGAATTTCCATTATTTCTTATGGGGAAAATGGTTTCAGTGTTCGTGTGTTTCAGTTTTAGTGCCTCCCTCAGGAACGGATTAAACACGAAAACGGAGGGATGACTGTATCTGAATTATAGAAAAAATTAAATAAAAATCTGAAATTTCTTTCCAATTCAGTATAATCTATTTTTTTCTGAAAATTTTAAATACATACTATAGACCGTCAGAAAACACTCAATCTAACACATTTTCGCTATAACAGTTGTAAAATTGTGGCACATTTTCAGTGAACATGCCATAAAAAAATTTCTTACAGGGTGGAGTACATATTGGGGAAAATGTGGCATGCATTACTTTCTTTTCCCACTGTCTCTCAGTGAGCCTCAGGACAAGATCATTGTATTACAGGGAGGCCTTCATAATGTTCACCTCACTTGCCCAGTGCTTCATTTGTACACATTCAGTACCATACTCGGTCTGTGTTGGTGAATCAACTTTTGATCTTTTCATCATCCCATTTCTTCTCTGGAAAGTAACCATGGCACCAAAAGGAATGAGAGTGATCCTGGAACTGCAAAGGAGCATAAGCTTGAAAGTCTTGGTGTTTCAAAGAAAATTGAGATATTGGATTAACTTGAGTGGCACAAGCCTATATCCTGAATGAGGCATCAATTTGCACAATTAGGAAGAATGAGGCAAAGATATGAGCTTGTACAGTGAGTAACCCAGGCTGTGACCTGTAAGGAATGACAAATGTATACAGTGGACCCCTGGCTAATGAACAAAATTCATTCCAGAAGCCTGCTCAAGTGCCATTACCGAACGAATTTACTTCCTTAAGAAATAATGTCACGTAGGTTAGTCTATTTCAGACCCCCAAAAATACACTTCCACAAGCACTTACAATATTATTCTTACATAATTGTACGATTTCCGGGGTGTTCGTTAGCCGGGGGGTCCACTGTACAGTGGACCCACGAGTTTCGTAAAAACTTCACTCCTGAAGTCTGCTCAAGTGCCATTACCGAACGAATTTACTCCCTTAAGGAAAAATTTCACATAGGTTAGTCTATTTCAGACCCCCAAAAATACACTTCCACAAGAACTTACAAAATTATACTTACATAATTGCACGATTTCCGGGGTATTCGTTAACCGAGGGTCCACTGTATATGCTTCCACCCATACAGTTCCACCCCTCTTCCATAGCCACATGCCTACACCTACAGCATTTCCCTATGACCACAATCCCCCACTACCTCAAGACCACACCTTCCCAAGCCCAATACAACACCATTTCCCCACAACATGGCCCCTATTCATATCACTTCCCTAAGGCTTCAACTGCACAACTCCACCCCCACACCCACACTTTCACAGCCCACACACCCAGTCATGTTGTCACCAACCACTCTCATTTTTACTCACACCAACAACTGCACACTCACCCATCATCCACACCACCTTGGTACTTCCAGCCTACACCCCTCCATCTACCAACACCAGCCTCCAGCTCCAGCCCCTACCCCTACACCAAACCCCTTCACTCCAACCTCTCTAACCCCTCCAAGGTACACCTCAACCACTCTAACCCAACCTATATAACCTCCATACAGTTGCAACGAGTGAGACAACCAAACAATAAGGCACTTCCATCGCTAGCAGAGATGTGGATGTGGGATCTTTGATGCACATCACCATATTGACCTACAATTATATCATTTTTTTTACAATTTCAAGACCTAAATCAAATTTGTTTAGCTTTTTGGGGAGGGTCAATGAACATAACCCTATTTTTCCCATTAATTATTCAATTCAGTTTACATACCATTTTCAGAACGTAACTATCGTGTTATCCAACTGTACAATAAGTTCAGGAATTTTCTTATTTATATAATACATAGTTGGAGATAATTCACATATTATGAATTGTCACCTTACCTGGAGTATACCTGGAGGATGTTTTGGGGGTTAAGACAAACCAACATCTGAACCACAGCCCAGCTGGTCAGGTACTGACTTTAGATGCCTGTCCAGCTCCAAGGGGCTATTAATAATAATAATATCTTTATTTACTACAAGTACATGTACAAGGTATACAGGCCTAGCTGAAATCAATGACATACATCATTATTATTATTATTATTATAATCAAAAGAAGCACTAAACCACAGGGGTCATACAGCACTGCAGGGTAGGGCAGGATGCAGGGAGAATGGATTGTAAGAGGGAGAGGGATGATTAGTAGGGTATGGAGTGCAGCAGGGTATTGGATAGTGCAAGGATAGAGTATAGCAAAAGATTGAGGTACTGTGGACCCCCGAGTATTGTAAGTAATCCGTTCAAGGAGATATTACTTAACACGAAGTTTATGAAATTTGAACCATTATTTCCCATAAGAAATAATGTAAATATAATTAATCCGTTCCACAAAAAATATTCACATACAAAATTATTAAAAACAATATATATATATATACATTTACTTACCTTTACTGAAGAGTTGCAGGCATCTGGAAGATAGGGTAATGAGTAATGAAGGTCCTCTTGGGCATTTTATTCCAAAACAGGCCTGTTTCATCACAATTAAACACTTGTTGGGGGAGGAATTCTTCAGCCTCTACGAAGGGGAATCCCCACTCCCTGCATGCCTGCTACACTCCCTGCATGCCTGCTAAACTCCCTGCATCAATGCTAAACTCCCTGCATCAATGTGGAATCTGGAAGATAGGGTAATGAGTAATGAAGGTCCTCTTGGGCATTTTCTTCCAAAACAGGCCTGTTTCATCACAATTAAACACTTGTTGGGGGAGGAATTCTTCAGCCTCTATGAAGGGGAATCCCCACTCCCTGCATGCCTGCTACACTCCCTGCATGCCTGCTACACTTCCTACATGAATGCTACACTCCCTGCATGCCTGCTAAACTCACTGCATCAATGCTAAACTCCCTGCATCAATGCTAAACTCCCTGCATCAATGCTAAACTCCCTGCATCAATGCTACACTCCCTGCATCAATGCTACACTCCCTGCATCAATGCTACACTCCCTGCATCAATGCTACACTCCCTGCATGAATGCTGAACTCCCTGCATGAATGCTGAACTCCCTGCATGAATGCTGAACTCCCTGCATGAATGCTGAACTCCCTGCATGAATGCTGAACTCCCTGCATGAATGCTGAACTCCCTGCATGAATGCTGAACTCCCTGCATGAATGCTGAACTCCCTGCATGAATGCTGAACTCCCTGCATGAATGTCGTGTGGGTCTTGGGAGAGATATATAGGAGGTCAAAGATACTCCTTGTTGGATGGTTACGGTATATTTACAGTAATTAGAGGAGAGTCCAGCACACCTTCTGTCTCGCCTGTAGGTCTAACGTAGTGAGGCAGTCTGCCTATGATAGGCTGTGCACATGCGCTGAGCCTCTGACGTCAGCGGGTACCGTGACGTCACACGCAAAGGGACCAGCTTTATAAAGATACACTAAACAAGTGTATCTATGATACTGACACGACATGAATGCTGAACTCCCTGCATGAATGCTGAACTCCCTGCATGAATGCTGAACTCCCTGCATGAATGCTGAACTCCCTGCATGAATGCTGAACTCCCTGCATGAATGCTGAACTCCCTGCATGAATGCTGAACTCCCTGCATGAATGCTGAACTCCCTGCATGAATGCTGAACTCCCTGCATGAATGCTGAACTCCCTGCATGAATGCTGAACTCCCTGCATGAATGCTGAACTCCTGCATGAATGCTGAACTCCCTGCATGAATGCTGAACTCCCTGCATGAATGCTGAACTCCTGCATGAATGCTGAACTCCCTGCATGAATGCTGAACCCCTGCATGAATGCTGAACCTGCATGAATGCTGAACTCCTGCATGAATGCTGAGACTCCCTGCATGAATGCTGAACTCCCTGCATGAATGCTGAACTCCTGCATGAATGCTGAACTCCTGCATGAATGCTGAACTCCCTGCATGAATGCTGAACTCCCTGCATGAATGCTGAACTCCTGCATGAATGCTGAACTCCTGCATGAATGCTGAACTCCTGCATGAATGCTGAACTCCTGCATGAATGCTGAACTCCTGCATGAATGCTGAACTCCCTGCATGAATGCTGAACTCCCTGCATGAATGCTGAACTCCCTGCATGAATGCTGAACTCCCTGCATGAATGCTGAACTCCCTGCATGAATGCTGAACTCCCTGCATGAATGCTGAACTCCCTGCATGAATGCTGAACTCCCTGCATGAATGCTGAACTCCCTGCATGAATGCTGAACTCCTGCATGAATGCTGAACTCCCTGCATGAATGCTGAACTCCCTGCATGAATGCTGAACTCCCCGCATGAATGCTGAACTCCTGCATGATGCTGAACCTCATGAATGCTGAACTCCCTGCATGAATGCTGAACTCCCCGCATGAATGCTGAACTCCCTGCATGAATGCTGAACTCCCTGCATGAATGCTGAACTCCCTGCATGAATGCTGAACTCCCTGCATGAATGCTGAACTCCCTGCATGAATGCTGAACTCCCTGCATGAATGCTGAACTCCCTGCATGAATGCTGAACTCCCTGCATGCCTGCTGAACTCCCTGCATGCCTGCTGAACTCCCTGCATGCCTGCTGAACTCCCTGCATGACCTGCTGAACTCCCTGCATGCCTGCTGAACTCCCTGCATGCCTGCTGAACTCCCTGCATGCCTCCTATGAACTCCAGCTGCTAACTCCTGCATGCCTGCTAAACTCCCTGCATGCCTGCTAAACCCCTGCATGCCTGCTAAACTCCCTGCATGCCTGCTTAACTCCCTGCATGCCTGCTAAACTCCCTGCATGCCTGCTAAACTCCCTGCATGCCTGCTAAACTCCCTGCATGCCTGCTAAACTCCCTGCATGCCTGCTAAACTCCCTGCATGCCTGCTAAACTCCCTGCATGCCTGCTAAACTCCCTGCATGCCTGCTAAACTCCCTGCATGCCTGCTAAACTCCCTGCATGCCTGCTAAACTCCTGCATGCCTGCTAAACTCCCTGCATGCCTGCTAAACTCCCTGCATGCCTGCTAAACTCCTGCATGCCTGCTAAACTCCCTGCATGCCTGCTAAACTCCCTGCATGCCTGCTAAACTCCCTGCATGCCTGCTAAACTCCCTGCATGCCTGCTAAACTCCCTGCATGCCTGCTAAACTCCCTGCATGCCTGCTAAACTCCCTGCATGCCTGCTAAACTCCCTGCATGCCTGCTAAACTCCCTGCATGCCTGCTAAACTCCCTGCATGCCTGCTAAACTCCCTGCATGCCTGCTAAACTCCCTGCATGCCTGCTAAACTCCCTGCATGCCTGCTAAACTCCCTGCATGCCTGCTAAACTCCCTGCATGCCTGCTAAACTCCCTGCATGCCTGCTAAACTCCTGCATGCCTGCTAAACTCCCTGCATGCCTGCTAACCAGCTCCCTGCATGCCTGCTAAACTCCCTGCATGCCTGCTAAACTCCTGCATGCCTGCTAAACTCCCTGCATGCCTGCTAAACTCCTGCATGCCCAATGCAAACTCCCTGCATGCCTGCTAAACTCCCTGCATGCCTGCTAAACTCCCTGCATGCCTGCTAAACTCCCTGCATGCATGCTAAACTCCCTGATGAATGCTAAACTCCCTGCATGAATGCTAACTCCCATGATGCAATGCATCTAAACTCCTGCATGCCATGCTGACTCCTGCATGCCTGCTAAACCCCCAGCCATGCTAAACTCTGGACCTAGCATGGCTGCTAACTTCACGTGCACTGAACTCAGCAAACCACGGATAATAGCTACACCACAATGTATGAATGTTGAAAACGCCTGGATGAATGCTCATCCCTGCATGAAGCGACCTACAGGGTGCCACTAGAGTCTTGGACGCAAGCAGGTGACTTATCACAGTGACGAATCACCAAAACCACCAAAAAGAACCGAAATGTCCATTGTGAAGTGAAGAGGCGCTGAGTTAATGTCTCTCAATGGTAAGCAACGCATCAACTGGTCGGCATCCTGCGTCCTGCGAGGCCAGGCAGAGGCGGACAGGTCTAAACTGTACGAAACACAGCAAGT
>WNWK01011049.1:0-21656 GCA_009830355.1 Cherax destructor | reverse complement strand
TGTTTATGTAATGGTACAATGGGCCACAAATGCTATGCTTTTATTTGCTAACTTTGGTAATTTATGAAAGGTGTCCCTGCAGGTTTTAAAACGAATTTTAAATTTTTTTTTTCTGCTTTTTTCATCAAATCCTTTTTTAATATTTTTTAATTTTTTTTGAGTTCAAAAAAATTTTTTTTATACATGTGTGATCAATATATGTGATAGTTTCTTTCTTTTTTTTTTGAAAGGTTATTTTAAAAAAATGCTGAACTGTAAAAAAGGACTTCCGTGACGGGAACAATGAAAAAAAACTCCCACATAAAAAAATTTTAAAATTTTATAAACTTTTTGGTCCAAGCCATATCAAAATGTCAAAATTTTTTGTCTCCTGTGTGCTGGTTATTTGTGTATTGAACCATAGCTTTGGTGCTCAAGCCCCAGACCTAGAAGTGCATTTTCATAAATTTTTTTTTTAACAGTTTAAATATGAAAAAGGGATGCAGAAAAAACAGTTTGACCTAATCCCTTTTTTTAAAGGGGGGAAAAATTAATGCAGAGCTGGCCCAGTGACTGATTTCCGTGAAGCCGTTGTGGTCAGTATGAAATAAATATCAAATTTCATTTTGGCCTGTTCTCCACAAAAGAATCAGTCTGATAGTTTCTTGTTTTATTTATTTTATTCTTTTTTTCAACAAGTCGGCCGTCTCCCACCGAGGCAGGGTGCCCCAAAAAACAGAAAACCCCCAAAAGAAAATACTTTCATCATCTTTCCCAACATTTTCCCCCACTCATACATAACCCCACTCTTTTTGGAGGAATCAAAAGACAGCTGAGAATAAACCCCTTCCCAAACTGTCATTTGCTTTATATACTAGTTGGTAATTCAGCACAAATTATGATGAACACTGATGATGCTTTAAACCCATTTAAACTATGGGTTTCATGTATTGTACCTGGTCGTGGAAATGGTGATAAAGGGTTTTTCTCACTATTTCCCGTATATATACATACCTTTTTTGTTATAAAAAGATAGAAAAGTATTACCAAAAAAAAAAATAATAGATGCAGAATGTGGTTGTAGCTAAGAAGGATTTAAAATTAGTGAGTGATTGGATGCTCCAAATAACACCAAAATATATTTAGGAGAGTTAGTAGATGGGGAAATTAGAGGTATTGGGAAGATGGTGGGGAAAATTTTGAGGGAAATGTTAAATGTTGATGAAGAGCGGTAGGCAGTGATTTCATGCATTGGCCAGGGAGGGAAAATGGTTAGCCGGTTTGAGTCCTGGAGGTGGGGAAATACAATGCATGCACTTTAAAGGAGGAGTTTGGGATATTTGCTGTTTGGAGGACATCTGAACTGTCATATTTTGTGTGCTTCTGCAAGGACAGTGATTATGTGTGAATGATGGTGAAAGTGTTTCTTTTTGGGGCCCTTTGCCTCGGTGGGAGACGGCCAGCATGTTAAAAAAAAACCCGTGGAACCTCTGCTTTTTGAGTTTAATCCATTCCATGACCCAGCTCGTAACCCAATCTGTGTATGTTGAGTCAGTTTTTCCCCAATTAATTTAAATGCCATTAATCATTCCAGCAGAATTAAGCCTTAGGAAGCAGGACAAAATTCTTCAAAAATGCCCAATATCAACTCTAAAGGCTTATTTATCTATCACAATTCATCTAATTATGACATAATAAGCAATATAAATAACATAGAAACCTGATAGTATACATACCTAGAATGAATAAAATACGTCATTGTGTGACAAGTGGTGGTGGTCATTCTATTATTATTTTATATATTATTATTATTTTATAATGGGGAAGCACTAAACCATATAATTATACAGCCCCCTGTTGGGGGAGGGGATGGAAGGATTCAGGCTTAATTTAGGGAACTGGAGCACGGGTAAATTCCTAGATCAAGACCCCCCTCACCAGCATCAAGGAACCTCCCGAGGGGAATGCTCGCAACCTGAATTTTGATTTCAATCCAGGAGAAAAAAATTGACCGGCGACAGCTCGTATCCTGAAAAACTCGCATAGTGGGGCACTTCTAAGCAGAGGTTCCACTGTACTTAGATATTTAAGAGTAGATATGTCAGCAAATGGGTGTATGAAAATAAGAGGAGAAAAGATAGGTGGTGTGTTGAGGTTTATGTGGAAGTCAGTTTATGGAGGCAAAAAATAGAATTTACCAGAGATGGTGGTAAGCTTTTATATGGGTGGGCATGGGTTTTGAATGTTGCAACAAAAGGATAGGGGGCAGTGGAGTGTTTTTGGGGAGAGCACGGGGATGTGAATGTTTGTAAGAATTCAGAGCATTGAAATTAAAAGACTGTGGGGTCACCAAGGGTATAATTCAGTGCTGTGGGGTTTTTTGGGGGGGTTGGGAATTTGGGAAAAGGATGGAGAAGGATAGGATTACAGAGACAACAGATCTGGGATTGAAGGTAAGAAGGGTAAGGAACACTTGGAGGATGTGGGCATAGGTGGTTTAGGGCAGGGGTTTGATTATTATTATATAAACAAGCGCTAAACACACTAGGTTATACAGCTGGTGGGGGTTTGAGCATCCACCAGATGAAATTACAGTGAAGTGGAGACAAGTGGTTCTTAATGGATGTCCTTTGAAGGTGAACAAGGTAACATGTATGAAAGATTTAGGGAAATTGGTTAGTTGGACTAGATTCCTGGTGGTGGGAAGTGTAGTGCTTGCACTCTGGGAAAGATAGGGTTGTTGCAGTTTGGATTATCATCTGAATTGTGATGTTAGCACATTTCAAAAAAAAACAGTGATTGAACAAATGATGATGAATGTATTTTTTTGTTTATATCCTGCCTTGGCAGCAGATGGCTATCAAGAAAAAATTTAATAGCCATTTTGGATATTGGTAAAGAGTAATAAAAATGATCACAAGAGTTTAGTAATAAGCGAGGAGGGTGAAGGCATGGAAGTGTCATGTTTGAGAGCAATGCATATAAATTAGAAGATGGTGTGGGGTCATCAAAGGAGAGGAGGGGTTTTGGGGGTGGTTTGGACCTTTTAGAGGATGGAGAGGGATAGGATTACAAAGAGGTGTATAAATCTGGGATGGAATGTGTTGTAGGGGTCGTCCCATTAACATGGCTGGAGGAATGGGGGTAAAAGGCTTGTCCAGAAATTATTGTTTTTTTTAGGAGAAAAGTGCCAAACCTGTAGGGTCATGAAAATTATAATCCTCCCACCCTGGATATTACTATATATTACATTCATTGTAGTAATTCTAAACCCTTAGAGGTTATACATTGGACCCCTAGTCGAGGGAAAATTCATTCAGAAACCTGCTCATGCCACCAGCCCAAATTTTCTCCCTTAAATAATGTCAATAGGTTAGTCCATTTCAGACCCCCAAAATACACTTACAAAAGCACTTACAAATTTCCACATTTGCGATTTCCCCGGGGGGCTCGTTACTGGGGTCCACTGTACAGTAGGGCCCCACATTTTGGCGTTTCGTCTTTCGGCGTTCCGTTCATACGGCGGTTCAAATTAGCCAAAACTTTTGTAACAGCGAGGGTCTTTCAGATACGGGCGCGCCACCCGGTTTGTTTACATTTTCCGTGAGCAAATCTCTATTATGTAAATCACTCTTGGGGCACATTAAATGTCCAATTTTACGTCAATATAGACATTTTCATTAATCCATCTATATATATTCTTCAAAATTATATGAGAAACATTACATAGCATATAAACATCTGTTTATATTATGAGAATTTGCGGGGGGAGGGAAACATTACGTAATACTAATAATAATCCTTTGGCATTAAATGTCTTATTTTACGTTAATATAGACATTTTCATTAATCCATCTATGATATTTTCTTCAAAATTATAAAAAAAATGCGTTACATAGCATATAAACATGATACATACGCCCACAGAATAAAAAATTGACAAATATGATATTTGTTTACCAAACGACTTTGTAGAAGTCGGAAGAATTACGTTTTCTCTAGTCAAACATTGAGGGATAACTGTAGAAAAATATTCCTTTCATATGCCTTCACTCTATATATAGTTATTCACGACCCTTGTGGGTTTAGCACTTCTTTTATTATGATAATAATAATAGTAATACTATCATTAACTCTAAAAATAGTGTGTTGCATGAGAATGGGAGTGTTGCTGTTTGATTTATTTTGTATAACTTGTACACAATGTAAGAGTATTTGTATGAGGTAATTATTATTATAATAAAAAATTATTTTGAGGTAAAAGTCTCACAAACTCTTACAAACGTATGTGAATGAACTAAAAGTGGACACGTATTAATCGCATTCATTTCGCCTGACCGAGTGATCGTCCACTACCTGTTCAGTTTGTTTTACATTGTCTAAACCTCTTACTTTAAGTGCCAAGTTAGAAATGATTAAACTCAGTGAACTGACTTTTTGGGTTATCCTGGGTTGTCTACGCATATTTGCTATGTATGATAATCTATGTAACTGTATTTGTGTATACCTGAATGAACTTACTAACAAGGTATATGTTGATCGCTGAGATAGCCATCAAATAGAGTTACATATAGCAGCATATGTGTAGAGAACCCAGGATAACCCAAGAGTGTACTCACCTAATTGTGGTTGCAGGGGTCGAGACTTAGCTCCTGGCCCCGCCTTCACTGACCGGCTACTAGGTCCTCTCCCTGCTCCATGATCTTTATCATACCTTGTCTTAAAGCTATGTATGGTTCCTGCCTCCACTACATCACTTGCCAGACTATTACACTTCCTGACTACTCTATGGCTGAAGAAATGCTTCCTAACATCCCTTTGACTCATCTGAGTCTTCAACTAACACTCTTGCTAGAGCTAATGCTGCTGGGGATTGCAAGTTAAAACCTATGATAATTTATCACTCAGAGAATCCTAGGGCTCTAAAGAACTATGCAAAAGGTAGCCTCCTGTTTATTATAAATCCAATTCAAAAGCTTGGATGACTACTGATCTTTTCATAAATTGGTTCACAGACTATTTTAAGCCAATGTTAATACTTTAAGTTAAGTAATAAGTGTACTCTGTGTGTATCTTACTTTTTATTGTGTTTTTTAATGCCTAGTGCTATTGCTAACTTAATATAAGTTAATGTAAGCTTGTTGTCTGGCATTTATATGCATTTAGAAGTGGAAAAATGGCGTTCTGCTTTTCGGCGATGTCTGCTTTAAGGCACTAGCCTGGAACCTAACCTGCCATATAAGTGGGGCCCTACTGTATAAGGGAAATGAGAGGCGGATCAATAAACCTCCCTTAAAGGGTTCACCCCAGAAAGGAGCTGCATATTGTGGAATATTGAATACTGTACTGTAGTTTTCAAGTGTATTTTAGTTTATTTTTAACAGTGTGTGTAGGTAAACCTTTCATGTCCTTTGAAAGTCATCCATTTCATTTTGTATCTTTTCAGAGAGTGTACCCGTAGTGGATTCTGCAATTTTATGCATCTTAAGCCTATATCCAGGGAACTTCGGAGAGAACTTTATGGTCGTAAAAGGAAAAGGTACAGCACATAGATTTTTATTTTAGTAATATTTACCAGAAAATTAATACATGTATATATTTTGCCGGGCGGACAAAATAGATGAGGACAAGCGTCCCAGAGAGAACGGGGGAAATTTGTCACTTTAGGGTCACCCTGGCTCGGTGGGAGACGGCCGACTTGTTGAAAAAAATATATGTTGGATTGAACATCACAGTAAATTCTATAATTAATTTGAAAACAGTATGGGGTTACTAAAAAGTATTGTCCAAGAGGGCTGAGGAGGGGTTATTGAGGTGGTTTCGACATTTAGAGAAGGAGCAAAATAGGATTACTTGGAGGATGTATAAAACTGTAGTGAAGGGAAGGAGTCACCACTAGGAAAGGTTAGAGGGAGGAGGTAAAATTGATTTTGTGCAAGGGGCTTAGACATCCAGAAGGCATGCGAGTGTGTTAGATAGTAGAGGCAAAAAAATAACTTTTGGGACTTGAGCTGTTGGATTATTATTATAATCAAAGAAGCACTAAACCACAAGGGTTATACAGCGTGGCAGGGCAGGACAGGATGCAGGGAGAATAGATTGTAAGTGGGAGATGGATGATTAGTAGGGTATGGAGTGCAGCAGGACAGTGGATAGTGCAGGGATAGAGGGTAGCAAGAGATCGAGGTAGAAGGGACTGAGGGAGGTGCTAGAGGTATAATCTTCAGAGTTTGTGTAGTAAGTCCAGTTTCTGTCAAAAAGTCAACGAGAGAGTCAGGATTAAAGGAGGGTCCATCAGCAAGAAGGGAAGGTAAAGAAAGGGCCGCAGAGCGAAGACACCGTTGGAGGTAAATTCTGCGTGCTCGTTGATAAAGTGGACAGTCCAACAGAATATGTCGAACAGACACTGGAACCTGGCAATGCTCACAGAGAGGAGCAGGAGCCTCTCCATGAGATACCCGTGAGTAAGACGAGTGTGGCCGATGCGAAGACGGGAGAGTGTAGTCTCCCAACCTCGAACATTGGTGACAAGAAGAAGGCCAGAAACCTATACTCGGTTAATAGAATGAAGTTTGTTATTTAGCAGGTCAGACCAGCGTTGTTGCCAACGGGTGCGAAGGTGGGTAGCAATGACCGCAAAATAGTCCGTAAAGGAACACCTCTATATGAAACTGGAAGGTCATGTACTGCTGACCGCGCAGCATTGTCTGCCTGTTCATTGCCCTGTACGTCAACATGACCAGGGACCCAACAAAAACAATATCTTTGTGCTTGCTAAAGATACGGCGTAACCAAAGTTGGATACGAAGAACTAGGGGTGAGGTGTATCAATTTACGGATAGCCTGTAAAGCACTAAGGGAGTCTGAAACGACCACAAATGGTGATACAGGCATAGATGCAATACGGATAAGTGCCACAAGAATGGCATACAATTCAGCCGTAAATATGCTAGCCGAGGGTAACAGATGCCCTCGCACGACGCTGTCCGGAAACACTGCTGTGAATCCGACGCCGTCAGACGACTTTGAACCATCGGTGTACACTGCGATGGCATGAGAATGAGAACGGAAGTGGTCTAAAAAAAAAGAGCGAGAAGCCGCCGTAGGTAGGCGGGCTTTCGCACAAGGTAGAGGAATAGAACAGACATGGACAGCAGGAACTTCCCAAGGGGGTAGGGGAAAGGGAGATGTCACATGAACATATAGAGGTGGTAGCTGAAGGGAAGACAGGAGTGAATGTAGACGAAGAGAAAAGGGACGAAGTAAACAGGGGCGACGAACAAATAAAGATCGTCTACTAACATCTGTAACAATCCTATACATGGAAGGATTGCGGAGGTCATGAGAGCGAACATAATAGCGAATGCAATGTGCATCACGATGATCGGACAAGGATGGAATGTTCGCTTCTACATAGAGGCTCTCAACCGGGGAAGAACGAAATGCACCAAGGCATAAGCGTAATTCCTGGTGATGGATGGGATTAAGGATGGAAAGAATAGCAGGGGAGGCCGCCGAATATATCTGGTCACCATAATCGAGTTTTGATAAAATTAGGGCTGAATGTAGACGAAGGAGAGTTCTACGATCAGCCCCCCATGAAAGATCTGCGAGCGTTTTAAGGAGGTTCAGCCGGCTGTGACAAGTTGCCTTAAGAGAGGTAATATGAGGTTTCCAGGACAATCAACGGTCAAACAGGAGGCCGAGAAACCTGACTGTATCGCTTTCTGGAATACGTGAGCTGTATAGGTACAATGGATGATCAAAGACCACTGAACGTCTAGTAAACGTAATTGATGAGTTTTGCCACTAGAAAATTTATACCAGTGAGTGGTGGCCTAATCAGAAACCCGGTTGATGGCATGCTGGAGGGAAACTGCAATGAGGTGACAGTCAGCACCTTCACAAGCTATAGCAAAGTCATCCACATAGAGCGATGACCAAATATTGGATGGGAGAACAGATGCCAGATTATTTATAGCAAGGAGAAAGAGTGTTGTGCTCGGAACACAACCCTGGGGGACACCTTCAGCTTGGACAAATTCCGGGGAAAGCTCATTACTAACCCGGACACGGAAATGTCTGTCAGTTAAGAAGGCCTTAAGGAAGAATGGTAGGTTGCCTCGGAGGACTAAGGAGTGGGCCTGGGCCAAGATGTTATATCTCCAAGTTGTGTCATAAGCCATCTCAAGGTCGAAAAAAATGGCGATAAGCGAGTGGTTATTAGCGAAGGCATTACGAATATACATATCCAAGTGCAGTAAGGGGTCAATGGCAGAACGGCCTTTACGAAAGCCATATTGACTAGGGGAGAGACTATTGTGCGTCTCTAAATACCACATCAAACGTCTATTAACTAGACGTTCCATCACCTTGCAAACTGCACTGGTAAGAGCAATGGGAGGGTAGTGGGAAGTATCACGTCCCGTAGTACCCGGTTTGCGAAAAGGGAGAACAATAGCAGACTTCCACAGCTGAGGAAGAACTCCTTGCGACCATATAAGATTATAGAGTCGTAAGAGGACAGTAATAGCAGACTGATGTAAATGCTGTAGTATATGAATATGTATGCCGTCTGGCCCAGCTGCCGATGATCGGCAAGCAGAGAGTGTTGCCTCCAGTTCTTGAAGGGTAAAAGGCACATTATAAGATTCTTCTCTAAGAGAAGAAAAATCTAAGGGCTTTAACTCGCTGGCAGACTTAGAAGAAAATAACGAGGGGCATAGATGGAGCCCCTGAGAAATGTGGACCAGATGATTACCAATTTCAGTGGCAACGGCAAGAGGGTGTGCTATATCAACACCGGCAACCTGAAGAACAGGAGCCGGAAGTGACAGTAGAAATGTAATCTTGCCAACAAGTGCGTTTAGCGTCACGTATGACACGGCGAGCAATAGCTCTCTTTTGCTTAAAATCAAGGAGTGTCTCTGTGGTTCTGTTATACCGATACCTGCCCCACTCACCGCGTGTCAAACGTACTGCCCGAGCACAAGCAGGAGACCACCTTGGCACACACTTCTGAGAATGTGAAGCCGCTGTGAAGATGGAGGACGAAAAGAGATGTAAAACATCATCAGTGGAGGACGAGGAAGGTAAAACCTCATCAATGGAGGACGAGGAAGGAACGTCATGAAAGGCAGTAAGATGTGCATAAAGGTCCCATTTCGCCCTGTCAAATTGGCAGCGTTGGCAACGAGGAGGTGGAAAAAATGAAGGGGACTTAAGGATGATTGGGAAATGATCGCTGTCATGTAAGTCTGGGAGGACAGACCAGGCGAAGTCAAGGACTGTTGAGGAAGAGCAGATGGAGAGATCGATACAGGAGAAAGAATGAGTTCGAGGATCAAAATGGGTAGGAATACCCGTATTTAAAACACGGAGGGGGAGAGAAGCAAGAAATGCCTCCAACTGAACGCCACAGGAGTCACAGTGCAACCCTCCCCAGAGAAAATGGTGTGCGTTAAAATCGCCAAGTAACAGAAGGGGTGGCGGTAAGGAAGAAACCAAAAAATCAACATCTGGGATAGACAATGCCCACGAAGGGGAGAGATATAAAGAACAGAGTGTATACCACTTATTCAAGTGGATACGGACTGCGGTGTAATGTAAGGAAGAAGGAACATAGAGCTGACGGTATGGAACACCAGTGCGTATAAGAAGAGCACTTTCGTTAAAGGTTCCATCGGAAAAAGGATCCGATAAATATAACAATTCATAGCCTGAAAAGGGCCTGATAACAGTTGATTGTAATTTGGGTTCTTGCAAACAGACCCCAACAGGGGAAAACTGGGAGAGCAACACCTGAAGTTCACCCCGGTTACCCCTGAGGCCTCGGATATTCCACTGCAAATAAGCCATGATTTATGGAGAGAAAGATATAAGTCAAAGAGAGAGGAATCTATGGACTAGGGTTAGAAAAGTCCACGTGTGGAGGCAGCGGAAGATCTGTAATCAGAGAAGGAGGAAGGCGTTGTGAAGGAAGGAGGGGTGTAGACGAAGAAGAGAGAGGAGGAGGAACTTCAGGTGGAGCGGTGTTCATCATCGTTCCAGTCTCTGAAATATATTTTGCGATAGCTTCCAGTGTTTCGGAAGACAAAGATGCAGAATGTGGGACGATATTAGAAATGGAAGGAGAGTGAGCAACTATCGGGGAGTCTATAGACTGTACTAAAGTAGAAGGCGAGAAGATGGAAGAGGAAACTTTCGAAGGGGCTTTTGAGGGGACAGGGGATGAAGACAGTGTACAAGGAGGAGGATGAACCTCCACACACGTTACAGAACTAGTCAGAGGCGAAGAACCCGGCAATAGGAATTTTTTGCCGGACTTATGAGAAGAAGGGGGGCGCTGAGGTTTAGTTGAAGGACAAGGACGTGTAGACTCAGAACTGTGCGAGTGAGTAGAGGAAGGAGTGTGGACAGTATGGGATGCCGAGGTAGGGACCTCAGAGCCAAGAACATCAAAAGGATTTGAGACAGGGGTGACTGAGGATGAGGCGACCACAGAGGAAGCCGGGGAAGTTGGTACCCCAGGAGCGGGGCGACGTTTAGCAATGCGGGAATAGGAAATACAGGGAAGTCTCCCGTGAAGGCGCAGATGAGAGACGGCCATAGCATACGAGAAGCCTTCCGCTTCCTTGAGACAACGAATTTCCCGCTCATTCAGGTAAACCTGACAATGGCAAGAATACAATGGATGTGCCTCATGACAGTTAAGGCAAGAGGGAGGTAGAGTACAAGAAGGACTCTCATGGTTGTTGGCACCACAGACTGGGCATTCGACCATGGACCTGCAATATTTCGCTGGATGACCAAAACGCCAGCAGTTTCTACACTGTTGCGGTGTAGGGGTCACCTTTCGAACTTGCAAACGTTGACCTGCAATGTAGACCGAAGGTGGGAGTTCACGGCAGTCAAACGTTAAACGAGCGACATTGCAAGGATAACGTCTTCGTTTATTGGCTGGGAGGACAAAAGTGTCAACTTTAAGGATAGGGAGTTCTTGGAGCTCAAGCTGCTCCAAAATGTCATCACCACATGTCTGGAAATTCCGTTGGACAATGGTGTGGGGTAAAATGACAGTACCACTACAAGAATTAAGAGAATGATGCTTGTCAATAGTGATAGGAATAGTATCTATGGTCATAAGAAGAGAAAGATCGCGAGCGTGGCCAGCATTCTGGACCGTGATGATGCGAGTGCCACTTTTGAGAGTGTGAAATGAGATATCTTTATCTACATGGCGTAGGAGAGCTTTACCAATACTATGATCGGAAAGATAGGTAGTTGGAGTAGTCGGTCTTAGAGTAAAAAACTTTGTCCAATGAGTAGTGTGAAACAAAGTGTTTAAGGGGAGTGCGTGACAAGTTGGTCGTTTCTGGAGTGCGTGACAAGTTGGTCGTTTCTGGAGTGCGTGACAAGTTGGTCGTTTCTAGAGTGCGTGACAAGTTGGTCGTTTCTGAGATGAACGAGAAGGAAGTGTCGAATCGTCATGTAAGGGTCTTGGTCGTTTGAATGTGGGACCGGGGGTGGTCTGATGTGGGACAGGCTAGCGATCCGAAAATAATTGCCGCACCGTTGAGGGAGAAGCCGGAATCAAGGTCAGAGAAGAGCGAAGGTCAGACTTGTCAAAAGGGCCGGTTGGAACCCTGGTACCTGAAGAAGCAAGTGACGAACCGGCACCAGCAAGAGGTACAGGGGTATTAAAGATGTCCGAAGAGTTGTCCATTAACGAGGCAGGGTCAGTACTGGGTGCAGTATCAGGAAGGGGCCCGGGGGTAGGTTCACAGTTTAGGGCATCCATGGTTAGGTTCACGGGCTAGGGCATCCATGGTTAGGTTTCTTCTTTCTTTTTGTTTTTAAGAAAAAAGAAAGAAGAGAAGAAAATAAAAATAAAAAAGAATAAAAAAGGGAGGAACGTGGAGGAATAGCTCCTAGGAGGAATGAAAGGGGCGTAAATCACCCTCCGCACCCAAGAGTACCTCAACATCGCAAGTAGGGCAGATGCAGCATGGAACCCGTGCCATACCCTACCCTTCACGCCAGTAAACCGGCGATCCGGGATAGCAACCTCACATCCACCGAGCTACCTCGGCGGACAAAAGAGAGGGCGGCCGGATATCCGCCACAAAGCATACCTCCTTCGGTCACCACCCCCGGAATCCGAAAGGTGGCCTCCAGAGATACACCCGTCACCCGAAAGATACCCAAAGCCACCCCCCGGGAGACCAGAGAGGGAGGGGCATCCCCAGGCGATCCAAATTCCACAGCAAACTACACCACCGCCAAGAACCTCAACGGAAAGGGGTAGACCACGGGACCCCTGCCCCAACCTCTTTACCCTGGGAGAAGCTCCCAGGGTAAAGAGGGGAAGGAAATAAGGGAGGGATGAGGAGGAGGAGGAAAGGGAAATGGGAGGATGGGGAAAATGGGAAAGGGAAAGGGGGGATTGGGTGGTAATTAGGTTCGGTCTGAGGAAGAAGACCAAAAGGTCCAATTCCTCAGACCGATAGCCTCTTTACCTCGTCAAGGAGCCCCCCTTAAAGAGGTGAGCTGTTGGAGTGTGAGCAAGACAACATTTGTGAAAGGATTTAGGGAAACCGATTAGCTGGACTCGAAGTCTTGGAGGTGGGAAGTATAGTGCCTGCACTCTGAAGGAGGGATGGGAATATTTGCAGTTTGGAGGGGCATCTGATCTGTAGAATCTGCATACCTCTGGGAAGACAATGATAAGTGAATGATGGTGAAAGGGTTTCTCGTTTTTCTAGTCGCCCTACCTCAGTAGGAGGCGGCCATTGCTTTGAAAAAACAACGTAGAATATAACATTATTATATTTTTTCTGTATACTGTACATTACTATATAATCATATACCATAATGAAATTAAGTGCTAAACCCGAAAGGGTCATACAGTGTTGTGTAGATAAGTACAATATTAAATATTTTTAATATTGTACGGTTATCATACAATAAATTGCCGATGGTGAATGTATCTTCTTTCAACAAACTGGCCGTATCCCACTGAGGCAGGGTGGCCCAAAAAGAAAAACAAAAGTTTCTCTTTTTAACTTTAGTAACATATACAGGAGAAGGGGTTACTAGCCCCTTACTCCCGGCATATCATATATATTATTATTATTATTATTATTATTATTATTATTATTATTATTTGTAGGTAGTAGGTTGGTAGTCAGCAACCACCCAGGGAGGTACTACCGTCCTGCCAAGTGAGTGTAAAACGAAAGTCTGTATTTGTTTTACATGATGGTAGGATTGCTGGTGTCTTTTTTCTGTCTCATAAACATGCAAGATTTCAGGTACGTCTTTCTACTTACACTTAGGTCATGCTACGCAGACTTGTAAACGTTTATGTATACACACTCATCTGAGTTTTATTTTATTTTATCTTAATAGTTCTTGTTCTTATTGCTTTTCCTTTCATATCCATGGGGAAGTGGAATAAGAATCTTTCCTCCGTAAGTCATATGTGTTGTAAAAGTCAACTAAAATGCCGGGAACAATGGGCTAGTAACCCCTTTTCCTGTATAGCTTACTAAAAAAGAAAAAGAAGAAAACCGTTAAAGTGAGATGTTTGAATGTGCATGGATGTTTTGAGAATGATAAGAAAGAGATGATTGTAGATGTCATGAATGAAAAGAAGCTGGATGTCCTGGCTTTAAGTGAGACAAAACTGAAGGGGGTAGGAGAGTTTCAGTGGGGAGAAATAAATGGGATTAGGTCAGGGGTTTCAAATAGAGTTAGAGCTAAAGAAGGAGTGGCAATAATGTTGAATAATCAGTTATGGCAGGTAAAGAGGGAATATAAATGTATAAATTCAAGGATTATGTGGAGTAAAATAAAGGTTGGATGTGAAAAGTGGGTTATAGTAAGTGTTTATGCACCTGGAGAAAAGAGAAATGTAGAGGAGAGAGAGAGATTTTGGGAAATGTTGAGTGAGTGTGTGGGGAGTTTTGAACCAAGTGAGAGAGTAATTGTGGTTGGAGATCTTAATGCTAAAGTGGGTAAAAATGTTGTGGAGGGAGTAGTAGGTAAATTTGGGGTGCCAGGGGTAAATGTAAATGGGGAACCATTAATTGAGCTATGTGTAGAAAGAGGTTTAGTAATAAGTAATACATATTTTATGAAAAAGAGGATAAATAAATATACAAGGTATGATATAGCACGTAAGGAAAGTAGTTTGTTGGATTATGTATTGGTGGATAAAAGGTTGATGGGTAGGCTTCAGGATGTACATGTTTATAGAGGGGCAACGGATATATCGGATCATTATTTGGTTGTAGCTACAGTTTGAGTAAAAGGTAGAAGGGACAAAAAGAAAATGGCAACAGCAAGTAAGAGAGAGGTAAAAGTATATAAACTAAGGGAGGAGGATGTTAGGGTGTGATATAAGCAAGTATTGGCAGAAAGGTGGGCTAGTGCAAGTATGAGTAGTGGGGGGGTTGAAGAGAGTTGGGATAGTTTTAAAAATGCAGTATTATAATGTGGGGCAAAAGTTTGTGGCTATAGGAGGGTGGGTGCAGGAGGAAAGAGGAGTGAGTGGTGGAATGAAGAAGTAAAGGGTGTGATAAAAGAGAAAAAGGTAGCTTATGAGAGGTTTTTACAAAACAGAAGTGTTAATAGAAGAGCAGAGTATATGGAGAGTAAAAGAAAGGTGAAGAGAGTGGTGAGAGAGTGCAAAAGAAGAGCGGATGAAAGAATGGGAGAGGCTCTGTCAAGAAATTTTGCTGAAAACAAGAAAAAATTTTGGAGTGAGATAAACAAGGTAAGAAAGCCTAGGGAATGAATGGATTTGTCAGTTAAAAACAGAGTAGGGGAGTTAGTAGATGGGGAGCTGGAGGTATTGGGTAGATGGCGGGAATATTTTGATGAACTTTTAAATGTTGATGAAAAACGGGAGGCGGTAATTTCAAGTACTGGCCAGGGAGGTACAACATCGTTTAGGAGTGAAGAAGAGCAGGATGTGAGTGTGGGGGAGGTGCGTGAGGCATTATGTAGAATGAAAGGGGTAAAGCAGCTGGAACTGACTGGATCATGACAGAAATGTTAAAAGCAGGGGGGGATATAGTGCTGGAGTGGTTGGTATTTTTGTTTAATAAATGTATGAAAGAGGGGAAGGTACCTAGGGATTGGCAGAGAGCATGTATAGTTCCTTTATATAAAGGGAAGGGGGATAAAAGAGAGTGTAAAAATTATAGGGGAATAAGTTTACTGAGTATACCAGGTAAAGTGTATGGCAGGGTTATTATTGAAAGAATTAGAGGTAAGGTAGTAGGTTGGTAGACAGCAACCACTGACTGTGAAACAGAAATCTGAAACTGTTTTACATGATGGTAGGATTGCTGGTGTCTTTTTTCTGTCTCATAAACACGCTGGATAACAGGTATATATAGCTACTTCTACTTACACTTTAGGTCACACTACACAGGCATGCACATGTATATATATACATACACACATCTAGGTTTTTCTTCTTTTTCTTAATAGCTCTTGTTCTTTTTATTTTCTCTATTGTCTATGGGGAAGTGGAAAAGAATCTTTCCTCTGTAAGCCATGCGTGTCGTATGAGGCGACTAAAATGCCGGGAGCAATGGGCTACTAACCCCTTCTCCTGTACACATTTACTAAAAAAGAGAAGAAGAAAAACTTTATAAAACTGGGTTGTTTGAATGTGCGTGGATGTAGTGCGGATGATAAGAAAGAGATGATTGCTGATGTTATGAATGAAAAGAAGGTGGATGTCCTGGCCCTAAGCGAAACAAAGCTGAAGGGGGTAGGCGAGTTTCATTGGGGAGAAATAAATGGGATTAAGTCAGGAGTATCTGAGAGAGTTAGAGCTAAGGAAGGGGTAGCAATAATGTTGAAGGATCAGTTATGGAAGGAGAAGAGGGAATATAAATGTGTAAATTCAAGGATTATGTGGATTAAAATAAGGGTTGGATGCAAAAAGTGGGTCATAATAAGTGTGTATGCACCTGGAGAAGAGAGGAGTGTAGAGGAGAGAGAGAGATTTTGGGAGATGTTAAGCGAATGTATAGGAACTTTTGAACCAAGTGAGAGTAATTGTGGTAGGGGACCTAAATGCTAAAGTAGGAGAAACATGTAGAGAGGGTGTGGTAGGTAAGTTTGGGGTGCCAGGTGTAAATGATAATGGGAGCCCTTTGATTGAACTTTGTATAGAAAGGGGTTTAGTTATAGGTAATACAGTGGACCCCTGAGTTTCGTAAAAACTTCACACCTGAGGTCTGCTCAAGCGCCATTATCGAACGAATTTTCTCCCTTAAGGAAAAATGTCACGTAGGTTAGTCTATTTCAAACCCACAAAAATACACTTCCACAAGCACTTACAATATTATACTTACATAATTGTACGATTTCCGGGGTTTACGAAACTCGGGGGTCCACTGTACATATTTTAAGAAAAAGAGGATAAATAAGTATACAAGATATGATGTAGGGCGAAATGACAGTAGTTTGTTGGACTACGTATTAGTAGATAAAAGACTGTTGAGTAGACTTCAGGATGTACATGTTTATTGAGGGGCCACAGATATATCAGATCACTTTTTAGTTATAGCTACAGTGGGAGTAAAAGGTAGATGGGATAGAAGGAAAATAGAAGCACTAAGTAAGAGAGGTGAAGGTTTATAAACTAAAAGAGGAGGCAGTTAGGGTAAGATATAAACAACTATTGGAGGATAGATGGGCTAGTGAGAGTGTAGGCAATGGGGTCAAAGATGTATGGGGTAGATTTAGAAATGTAGTGTTAGAGTGTTCAGCAGAAGTTTGTGGTTACAGGAGAGTGGGTGCGGGAGGGAAGAAGAGCGATTGGTGGAATGATGATGTAAAGAGAGTAGTAAGGGAGAAAAAGTTAGCATATGAGAGGTTTTTACAAAGTAGAAGTGATGCAAGGAGGGAAGAGTATATGGAGAGAAAAAGAGAGGTTAAGAGAGTGGTGAAGCAATGTAAAAAGAGAGCAAATGAGTGAGTGGGTGAGATATTATCAACAAATTTTGTTGAAAATAAGAAAAAGTTTTGGAGTGAGATTAATAAGTTGAGGAAGCCTAGGGAACAAATGGATTTGACAGTTAAAAATAGGAGAGAGAGTTATTAAATGGCGAGTTAGAGGTATCGGAAGATGGAGGGAATATTTTGAGAGTTGTTAAATGTTGATGAAGCCAGGAAGCTGTGATTTCGTGTATAGGGCAAGGAGAATAACATCTTGTAGGAGTGTGGAAGAGCCAGTTGTGAGTGTGGGAGAAGTTTGTGAGGCAGTGGGTAGAATGAAAGGGGGTAAGGCAGCTGGGATTGATGGGATAAAGATAGAAATGTTAAAAGCAGGTGGGGATATAGTTTTGGAGTGGTTGGTGCTATTATTTAATAAATGTATGGAAGAGGGTAAGGTACCTAGGGATTGGCAGAGAGCATGTATTGTTCCTTTGTATAAAGGCAAAGGGGACAAAAGAGAGTGCAAAAATTATAGGGGAATAAGTCTGTTGAGTGTACCTGGTAAAGTGTATGGTAGAGTTATTTTTGAAAGAATTAAGAGTAAGACAGAAAGCAGGATAGCAGATGAACAAGGGGGATTTAGGAAAGGTAGGGGGTGTGTAGACCAAGTGTTTACAGTGAAACATATAGGTGAACAGTATTTGGAAAAGAGTAAAGAGGTTTTTGTAGCCTTTATGGATTTGGAAAAGGCTTATGATAGAGTAGATAGGGGGGCAATGTGGCAGATGTTGCAGGTGTATGGAATAGGAGGTAGGTTACTGAAAGCAGTGAAGAGTTTTTATGAGGATAGTGAGGCTCAGTTTAGAGTGTGTAGGAGGGAGGGGGACTATTTCCCAGTAAAAATGGGCCTTAGACAAGGATGTGTGATGTCACCGTGGTTGTTCAATATATTTATAGATTGGGTTGTAAGAGAAGTGAATGCGAGGGTCTTGGCAAGAGGCGTGGGGTTAAAAGATAAAGAATCAAATACAAAGTGGGAGTTGTCACAGTTGCTTTTTGCTGATGACACTGTGCTTTTGGGAGATTCTGAAGAGAAGTTGCAGAGGTTGGTGGATGAATTTGGTAGGGTGTGTAAAAGTAGAAAATTGAAAGTGAATATAGGAAAGAGTAAGGTGATGAGGATAACAAAAAGATTAGGTGACGAAAGATTAGATATCAGATTGGAGGAGAGAGTATGGAGGAGGTGAATGTATTCAGATATTTGGGAGTGGACATGTCAGCAGATGGGTCTATGAAGGATGAGGTGAATCATAGAATTGATGAGGGGAAAAGGGTGAATGGAGCACTTTGGAGTCTGTGGAGACAAAGAACCTTGTCCATGGAAGTAAAGGGGAATGTAGAGAGTATAGTTATACCAACACTCTTATATGGGTGTGAAGCATGGGTGATGAATGTTGCAATGAGGAGAAGGCTGGAGGCAGTGGAGATGTCATGTCTGAGGTCAATGTGTGGTGTGAATATAATGCAGAGAATTCAGAGTTTGGAAATTAGGAGGAGGTGCGGGATTACCAAAACTATTATCCAGAGAGCTGAGGAGGGGTTGTTGAGGTGGTTCGGACATGTAGAGAAAATGGAACGAGACAGAATGACTTTGAGAGTGTATAAATCTGTAGTGGAGGGAAGGCGGGGTAGGGTCGGTCTAGGAAAGGTTGGAGGGAGGGGGTAAAGGAAGTTTTGTGTGCGAGGGGCTTGGACTTCCAGCAAGCATGTGTGAGCGTGTTAGAAAGGAGTGAATGGAGACGAATGGTTTTTGGGACATGACGATCTGTTGGAGTGTGAGCAGGGTAACATTTTGTGAAAGGCTTCAGGGAAACTAGTTAATTGATTTAGTTGGACTTGAGTCCTGGAAATGGGAAGTACAATGCCTGCACTTTAAAGGAGGGGTCTGGGATAGTGACAGCTGGGAGGGACTATTCTTAGCTGTCGTATCTGAGCACCTCTGCAAAGACAGTGATTATGTATGAGTGTGGTGAAAGTGTTGAATGATGATGAAAGTATTTTCTTTTTGGGGATTTTCTTTCTTTTTGGGTCACCCTGCCTCACTGGGAGACGGCCGACTTGTTGAAAAAAAAAAATATTATTATTATTATAATCAAATAGAAGTGCTAAACCACAGGGGTCACATTTTATAATAATCAAAACTAAGCACTAAATCCACAAAGGTCATACAGTGCTGTGGTTAATGTATAATACTGTAATTATTTCAGATATTTGTTTAATGTTGCAAGAAATGAATGTATTGTATAACATTTTATGCAGATCACCAGCCCGAACCCGTCGTCGAAGTTCTCCAGCCAGGAATCGAAGGTCAACGAGGTCCCGCTCAAGATCCAAGGAACGTAGACGAGACTACAGAGCTAATTCTACTTCATTGGAAAGATACCGCTCACATTCTCAAGACAAAGACCAACGAGAGGGAAGATTTGGGAGATTCTAGAAATTTAATTATTAATTTCCAATAAATTTTTGTTGTAATGATTTATGATGCTTGTGTAAACTTAATTTGAGCAAAATTAATCAGTAATAATAAAAAAAATCACAGTACCACAGCTGGAACAATACATAAACCTGCACTTAGGAGACTGAAATTTATGACGACGTTTAAGCCCAACTTAGACCAACAGGTCATAGTGTGACTTGTTAATAGTTCATGTCAGACCAAAACGTTATCATAAGCTTCAGTTTCCTAAGTGTGGGTTATTTGTGTAAATCTGTCAGTAGACTGTGATAAATGTCACAGTTGAGTTTAATACTTTAGATACTGTACTAAATTTAATTTGTTCCTAATGTTAATTACCTGGAGAGGAGAGTATACATGGCATTAGTTTTTTTTTTTTAGTTTTTTAGCTATTTTGTATTTTTGTTCTCAAATTAAAATGCAAAATCATTGGTTTCCAAAGTTTTACTTCTACTTGCAGATGACAGATTTTATCATCTCAAATTCAGATCCTGTTGTCAGCAACAGCACTGTTAATGAGCTCATTAAGATGTCTACTCTGATGGCAACCGACAGACTCACTAATAAGACCTGTATCGTGTTTGGGATTATTATTATTATAATCAAATAGAAGCGCTAAACCACAGGGGTTATACAGCGCTGCAGGTTATTGTAGGATGCAGGGAGAGTGGGTTGTAAAAGGGAGATGGACGATTAGTAGGGTATGGAGTGCAAGATGACGGTGGATAGTGCAGGGATGGAGGTTAGCAAGAGATCGAGGTAGAAGGGACTGAGGGAGGTGCTAGAGGTATAATCTTCAGAGTTTGTGTAGTAAGTCAGTTTCTGTCAAAAAAGTCAATGAGAGAGTCAGGATTAAAGGAGGGTACATCTGCAAAAAGGGAAGGTAAAGAAAGGGCCGCAGAGCGAAGACGTCGTTGGAGGTAAATTCTGCGTGCTCGTTGATAGAGTGGGCAGTCCAACAGGATATGTCGAACTGACACTGGAACCTGACAATGCTCACAGAGAGGGGCAGGGAGCCTCTCCATGAGATACCCGTGAGTAAGACGAGTGTGGCCGATGCGAAGACGGGAGAGAGTAGTCTCCCAACCTCGACATTGGTGACAAGAAGAAGGCCAGAAACCTATAACCGGTTTAATAGAATGAAGTTTGTTATTCAGCAGGTCTGACCAGCGTTGTTGCCAACGGGTGCGAAGGTGGGTAGCAATGACCGCAAAATAGTCCGTGAAAGGAACACCTCTATATGAAACTGGAAGGTCATGTACTGCTGACCGCGCAGCAGTGTCTGCCTGTTCATTGCCCTGTACGTCAACATGACCAGGGACCCAATAAAAAACAATATCTTTATGCTTGCTAAAGATACGGCGTAACCAAAGGTGGATACAAAGAACTAGGGGGTGAGGTGTATCAATTTTACGGATAGCCTGTAAAGCACTAAGGGAGTCTGAAACGACCACAAATGGTGACTCAGGCATAGATGCAATACGGATAAGTGCCACAAGAATGGCATACAATTCAGCCGTAAATATGCTAGCCGAGGGTAATAGATGCCCTCGTACAACGCTGTCCAGAAACACTGCTGCGAATCCGACGCCGTCAGATGACTTTGAACCATCGGTGTATACTGCGATGGCATGGGAATTAGAACGGAAGTGGTCCAGAAAGAAAGAGCGAGAAGCCGCCGTAGGTAGTTGGGCTTTCGCGCAAGGTAGAGGAATAGAACAGACACGGACAGCAGGAACTTCCCAAGGGGGTAGGGGAAAGGGAGATGTCACATGAACATATAGAGGTGGGAGCTGAAGGGAAGACAGGAGTGAATGTAGACGAAGAGAAAAGGGACGAAGTAAGCAGGGGCGACGAACAAATAAAGAGCGCCTACTAACATCTGTAACAATCCTATACATGGAAGGATTGCGGAGGTAATGAGAGCGAACATAATAGCGAATGGAATGTGCATCATGACGATCGAATAAGGATTGAATGTTCGCTTCTACATAGAGGCTCTCAACCGGGAAGAACGAAATGCACCAAGGCATAAGCGTAATCCCTGGTGATGGATGGGATTAAGGATGGAAAGAGTAGCAGGGAGGCCGCAGAATATATCTGGTCACCATAATCGAGTTTCGACAAAATTAGGGCTGAATGTAGGCGAAGGAGGGTTCTACGATCAGCCCCCATGAAAATGTGCGAGGGTTTTAAG
>WNWK01011048.1:0-66684 GCA_009830355.1 Cherax destructor | reverse complement strand
GGGGCCGAATTGCAGGAGCATTATTAGGTGGTAAACCGGGAATTTGGGGGGGCCAGGGGGGCATTATTTTTTGGGGGCCAGAAGCAGGAGCATTATTATGGTGGGGCCAGAATGTGCAGGGGGGAAGCAAAAATTTTATTGGGGGTGCCAGAATGCGGGAAACATTATTATTGGTGGTGCCAGAATGGCGGAATTTTAAATTAAATTTGGGGTCCCAAAAAGGCGGAGCTTTATTGGGGGTCCCAGAATGTGCGGAGATTATTATGGGGGTGCCAGAATGTGCAGGAGCATTATTAGGTGCCAAATGCGGACATTATTATTGGGGGGCCGAATGCAGGACATTATTAGGGGGGCCCAAAAAAAGCAGGAGCATATTGGTGGGCCAGAAGTGCAGGAGCATTATTATGGTGGTGCCAGAATGTGCAGGAATTTTAGGTGGTGCCAGAAGTGCGGAGAAAAAATTTTAAATTTTTTGGGGGGCCTGGCGGAGAAATTTTATGGTGGGCCAGAAGTGCGGAGCATTTTTTGGTGGGCCAAAATTTTGGGCAGGACATTTTTTGGTGGTGCCAGAATGTGCAGGAGCATTATTATGGTGGTGCCAGAATGCAGGACATTATTATGGTGGGCCAGAATGTGCGGACATTTTTACTGGTGGTGCCAAATGTGCGGAGCATTTTTACTGGTGGTCCCAAAGGCGGACATTTTTACTGGTGGTGCCAGAATGTGCGGAGCATTATTATTGGTGCCAGAAGTGCAGGAGCATTATTACTGGTGGTGCCAAGGGGAATTTATTACTGGTGGTGCCAGAATGTGCAGGAGCATTATTACTGGTGGTGCCAGAATGTGCAGGAGCATTATTACTGGTGGTGCCAGAATGTGCAGGAGCATTATTACTGGTGGTGCCAGAATGTGCAGGAGCATTATTACTGGTGGTGCCAGAATGTGCAGGAGCATTATTACTGGTGTTGCCAGAATGTGCAGGAGCATTATTACTGGGGGTTGCCAGAATGTGCAGGAGCATTATTACTGGTGTTGCCAGAATGTGCAGGAGCATTATTACTGGTGTTGCCAGAATGTGCAGGAGCATTATTACTGGTGTTGCCAGAATGTGCAGGAGCATTATTACTGGTGGTGCCAGAATGTGCAGGAGCATTATTACTGGTGTTGCCAGAATGTGCAGGAGCATTATTACTGGTGTTGCCAGAATGTGCAGGAGCATTATTACTGGTGTTGCCAGAATGTGCAGGAGCATTATTACTGGTGGTGCCAAAATGTGCTGGAGCATCATCACTGGTGGTGCCAAAATGTGCTGGAGCATCATCACTGGTGGTGCCAGAATGTGCTGGAGCATTATTACTGGTGGTGCCAGAATGTGCAGGAGCATTATTACTGGTGGTTGCCAGATGTGCAGGAGCATTATTATTGGTGGTTGCCAGATGTGCAGGAGCATTATTACTGGTGTTGCCAGAATGTGCAGGAGCATTATTACTGGTGGTGCCAGAATGTGCAGGAGCATTATTACTGGTGTGCCAGAATGTGCAGGAGCATTATTACTGGTGGTGCCAGAATGTGCAGGTCCTATACAGACTGCTGCCCACAGCTTCACATAGAACCTACGGCACCTTACAATAAAAATCAAATTTCCATGTTGATTTTTTAAATGCCTTTTGCTGTCATGTCAAGTTGAACTTAATAGCATACGAGAGGGCAAGCAATAATGGTTCTTGAAGTCTGATGCCTCAAGGTCTAGATTACCTCACCTGTACTGAAGAGAGGAGGAATACAAGTAGATAATCGCAATTCAAGAAGGGTGTCTTGAACACGGTAAAGGGCTCAGGATCCAAGGAATTGGAGAGCCTTTTTCTTGAATCAAACCAGATTTCTTAGCGATAATAATTTATTTTTATTATTATTATGAAGTAAGGCAGTGATACAATGATAATATTCAATAATAATAATAATCGAACACTGAGTCATAATTCTCGACCCCAGGCGGAGTGCTACAATATACACAGTTCCGAGGTTATAAAAGTTTCTGATTTCCTTTTATATTTGACTTTTATGGACAAAACATTATTTGAATGTATCAAACCATGTCATAAGTTATGGCACCATTATGGAAAGACTGAACTTACTTTTTTGAATATTATTGGGAAATGTCTGTTATGGGGAGAGTTGACGCCCTGGACCCCGAGGTGGATGGTGGTAATACCGCCCTCACCTCTTGACCTTGGAGATCACTGTAGTTAAGCGTTAATAGTTCTCGTAACCTTCAAGGTGGAGTGACCTCGACGGTGGGTTACCTTAGCGCGGTGGGTGGGTTTGAGTGGTGTAGCCTAAGAAACCAGTAATCCAACGCCCTTTAACCCTCTTATTTGGCTTTTACAGCGGGGATTTGTCTTGATTCTTTATATTTTGCTCTGGGGTTGTGGAAGGCGTCATTGTCTGACTGCTTCTGCTCCTGCCAACTGTAGTGCTGAGGTGATTCTCACTACACAGATTTGATTGGGTTATCAAGTGGACCGTCTGGGGCACTTGATAGACCACATGTTGGGACATCAGGTGGTTCATCCTGTGGTTGTCTGGCGGTGGAAGTACTACCTGAGGTCGCCTGCGGTTCTTGAAGGGGTGGCTGATGGTGTGTAGCTGTCGATGTTCTTGCGTGGTCACTCTCGACCATCACTAGCTGAATGCTGCTAGCGCCTATGGTACTTCCAGTCTAGATGGGCGGCATTGTTGAACCTTGTTCTTCTACTTCTGGATGAACCATCCTGTAGCCTGGGTAGGGGAATGGGTGATCCCGAAAGTCAGGACAGCTTGTCGCACTGTGTGGAAAATGGAGAGTAGCAATAGGTCAGTGGGTTCTTTTTATTACTCAACCGCAACTCTGCTCTCTTTCATATCTTTAATATTTGTGTGTTCACACACCAATAACCTGCCTTGGCTCTTCTGTAAAAGCGGTTTCTGAGAACCTCAACGCAGTTCACAACAACGATTCGCCAGACACAGGGACTCTGTGTTGGGCGGCAGTCAGCTGCCCGATGGCCACTTGAAGGGTTGAAAACAAGTGGCTAATCACGAGTTGATGAAGAACGGCAGCAGTGACGGCTTTGATACAATACGTCATTAACGAGTGGACTTTTTTTTTGTAAATACAAAACAAATATGAGATACAGCCGATAAATAGTAATCCAGGGTGTAAAATCAGACGCAGGTTTAAATTAATTTAGCTTTAGAAGTTACCTCTATTAATGTGATTGTTTTGTTTACCATTACTTTTAAAATCAGTTACATTTTTTTTTATCGTGCTTGTAGTTAGTTTCCCCTCGTTTAATTTGGGTCAAGTGAGGGTCGTTCCCCTCTCCTTAATTGGGTCAGACATGTTAATTAACTTTCTTTGAGCTAGGTAAACAAACTGAGGTGAATACATGTTTTGTGTACCCTCGTGTGTGTGTGTGATAGATTCACTTAATTACCTGTCTGTAGTAACATGAGGGCTCTGTGTGGTATAGGAAGAGGGGTATGCTTGTGGTATCCCATTATTATTATTATAGATGAAATGGTTGTATGACTCTCAACACCAAAACATGCGTTGTCCATTTACACATTCATGCTTCTTGTATGACGAGGCACTAAACTAGTAATTAAGGCAGGGGATAGGACCAGTATGTTTAGAAGCAGCATTCACTGGAACACGAAACTGACATAACCAAGGTGCTTTAGGCCTAGCCAAACCTCTAGCATTCACACATTTTGTGAACATTTAGGAACCGTGATTAGGAAACATTCTCAGCCTAGCATTGACCACTAGGTCTACAGTGGTCCACTGGTTATACCATCGATCTAGCAATATGACCTGCCGTAGGCCCATGATAATTGATTTTCACATTTCAATAATTCTGGTTCATTGCTTAAATCTTACCTCCAGAAGTATATATGCGTCCTAAATGTAACCTCTAGCACCTTCCACCTTACCTCAGGAGTATACCTGAGTATATACAGCTCAACACTTTCACCTTTCCTCCAGGAGTATATATGCGTGCTAAGCGTAACCTCCAGAGGTATATACTGTAAGTGTGCTAGGTGTTACCTCTGGTTGACTTGATAAAGCTCTAGACATAGCGAAACTTCCCATTAAATTTGAATAAATGGTTTAAAAAACAGACAAGTTAATAATAAATGAAGCACGTTTTGGGTATCATTATTCCAGAATAATGCTACCCAAATGGCAAATGTATTTATAGATTGTTTTCCGCTGGAGCACATGGTAAATAAGAGAGATGGACTTAATGTGCCGGTAAAGAGCATATTTATGCCATATATATATATATATATATATATATATATATATATATATATATATATATATATATATATAATTGAACTACCCTAGCTCACGGATCAAACCTGACTATCTTCCATTCGGCAAAATTTGTACGGGCCGTACGGCTTTAATGCTTCCCCAAGAATATGATAATTTTATAATTTTCAGATATTCAAGGCTGAATTTGTGTTTCTTGTGTTTAAATACATCCATGTTGGGCTTGTATTTCCTGTGTGGTAGGTAGTGAGGTGCGAGAGTGTGTGACGTTTCCCCTCAGGTAAATGATGTGGGTGAGGGGAGTCTCTCTCTTCCCTCAGGGTCTTGTTAACTCACTTGGCGAGGGGAGACTACACTCCCCTCTTCGGTAGTGATGGGCTCATTATAGTACGTTGATGGTTCGATCTCTGTGTAGTATCGTTGATATGTTTTATAATATCGAATAAAAAATGACCCTTGTATGCGCTAACTTTTGCCTGCAAGTCTCCGGATACATGAATTGCCTCTCTAATCCGTGTGACATAAGTAATAATCGTTAACTGGAAGAAGGTAACTGTAGGGGAAATCCTCACTATGTAGTTAACTGTCTCTGTGGTATGTACAGTGTGTTTCACTCGTAGGAGGCCCCGAGTTGGTACTCCCGTAGTTGCAACCGTCTTGCTTAATGCTTTATGTGCAGTTATGTATCCATGTATCATGCGTATCCATGTTATGTAGCGGATCAGTGGACCGCTCTAGTGGCACTTAAAACGGATCATCATAATCCCTGATGGAAAACTGTTGGTTCGTTAGGAAAAGATAGCTCGTAACCTCTGGGCTGGTGGACCACCGTGGGTTCGTTGGGAAAAGGTGGCTGTCGTAACCTCTGGACCGGTGGACCACTGTTGGTTCGTTGGGAAAAGGTGGCTGTCGTAATCTCTACTAGATCGATGAGCCACTTTATTAGGCATATTTGGCTATCGTAATCTTTGCTGGACTGGTGGACCACTGTTGGTTCGTTAGGCTGAGGCTTCTATAGTAACCTCTGCTGGACCGGTGGACCACTCACATGAATGGTTAAGCGAAGAGGGGAATGATAATGGTAGCCGGTGCTGGACCCATGATGTAGAACCAGTTTGGTCAGGGGGCATGGGTGGGAAATCAGTGTGGGTCAGGGGATGGGTGTGGGTCAGGGGATGGGTGTGGGGTCAGGGGGATGGGTGTGGAATCAGGGGGGATGGGTGTGGGGTCAGGAGGAATGGGTGTGGAATCAATGGGGTCAGCAGCATTAATAGTTTAATATATATGAAAATTATCTCGGTCCATTTGATACCCCACTAACACTGAGAGGGAGGGGGGAGAGAGAGGGAGGGTGAGAGGGAGGGGAGAGGAGAGGGAGGGAGGGTGAGAGGGAGGGAGAGAGGGAGAGAGGGGGAGGGGGAGAGAGACCCCCAAATGAAATCGCTGTCCCACAGATGACTCCAACTTCATCCTGTTCCTTATTTGTGTCTCATAACAATAAAAAGGCTTTCAAATGAGCTGACGTAGGTAACTGCTCTTAACTTGTAAATATATGCTGTTTGCTGTATAGTCACTTATTTCCAGGGCTGCTCTGACTCTCCTGCTGCTGGTTGAGGCTGCCATTAACGGGACAACACTGAAATACTCTTGTAACTTTCCATTTCCAGAATTAAGCAGAGTGTTAGGGAAACCATGGCTGACGATCCCTTGTAGCTTCTACCTAACCTTATGTCTCTCTCTCTCTCTTTCTCTCTCTCTCTCTCTCTCTCTCTCTCTAAACAATATGCAATTTAAGTACATAATTGTTAATTACATTGCAAGCAGTTTCGCAATCTCTTAAACATTTTATGTTGTATGTTACAATTGGTTAAATTTGGTTAAATAACGGAAGTCTACGTAAACTTGAGCAAACATATCTTGACCTAAAGTAAACTATGTAGGGAAAATAACTTAAAATTATTATATGCATTCAACGTTGACATTTAGTGTCCCGTGGCTTAGTTGGTAGCTCCCTAAGTTCACATACTGAGGATCGATGGTTCGATCCCCGGCACAGGTGGAAATAATGGCCATGTTTCCTGGAGGAAGTTCCGGGGGTCAACGCTCCCGCGGCCCGGTGCATGACCAGGCTGTCCGTACTCGCCTAGCAGTAAGCAGGCACCCTGGGCGTTAGCCGACTGTTGAGGGTCGAATCCCAGAGGGTGCTAGTGGTGGCATACCTTAGATAGGGTTGGGCTTTGAAATTAACCGAGGTGGGACAACTCTTAGCTGTAAATTCAACTGGCTTTAAAAAAAAAAAGGTTTACGGTGCGGCAGGAGTCGGGGACTGTGAATGCACACACACACAGTCAGGGACTGTGGCTACACGCCCAGGGAATGCCCAGATATGATCTTAACTCTAGAGGAGGAATGTGAAGCAATCAGGAGGACATGCAGAGTGAATGAAGATGAGGCGATAATGGTTTTATTGCAGCAGATGAGAGCCCCACACACTCTGGATTTTGTCCACCAGTGCCTCGTGTGTTTCCACTCTTATTCATTGAACATTACTGCTACTCGTTGAACTTGATGGTAAAAAATGACACTTGCGTGTATAGACGAAACGTTGTGGTTAACGAAGGTATCCAGTGTGTTGGGGAAACGTTCTGATAAATGAAATTAACCAGTGGATGCAAATTTCATTTGCATTCCCATGTTGGTATGTGTTCCAATGCAGTTCCTATTCCTTTAACTTTCACTCACTGAGATGCATCAACATCTATTTCTCAGTTCATAATTTCCTATATTAACTAACTGACCTCACGCTTGAAGAGGAATTGATCTCCTAACATCCTTTATAAGCCGAAATCTAAACTGCGAATCCGGGTACCACTGCACCATCGATGCCTTGTAAGACTTCGGCTTATCCGGGATAAGATGAAATTATTTTTGCATGTCCTTTGCCACGAGTTTATAATATATATATATATATATATATATATATATATATATATATATATATATATATATATATATATATATATATATATATTTGTATATTATAATATATATATTTTACTTAAATAACAATATCTTATATATATATAGAAATTTTGTATATATAATATATAAAATATATCTAACATAACGAAATAATATATTATTGTGTTTTATTATTATTAAATTATTGTAACGATTAAAAATTTAGTTTTAGGCTTAAATTTAAAACGCTTTTGCCAATAAGGAAGGTAATTTATGATTCAAAATTATAAATCATTCTTAACATAACGAAAAAATATATCTTAAAGTATTGTTTATTAGAAAAATTATTTTAAATGAGTTCTGCAAATATATTTACCTAATCGGCAGACTAAATTATAATTGCTTGTTGTAATGTATGGCGTTTTATAAATGTTCAAAATTATAAATTTTCATTACAGAATGAAAAAATTACTTTACGTATAATATAAATTTTGAAAGCATTGGGTTCTGGCTGTTTTGTCATGGTAATAAAGTTTCCCTTTTAGTATCTCTTGAATGCACAAGTGCAGTAGAGTTCTGAATCTCTACTCTGGACCGAGAGATAGTGTGTGTGTGTGTGTATAAAATATGCATACGCACAAAGTATGTTGTATAAAAGATACCCTTTACTTTGGCTGTCTGGCTGGAGCCGCAGATATCAGGTTCATGATAAGTCTTTTATCACTGGTAGGGGGAAGAAGAGCAGGCAGTTTGCATTTAGGGTTAATGGTCTCGTTAGGTCGTTAGTGTCCCATAAAGTGTGATGTCTTGGTAGGGAATTCTGGGTTGAACCAGGTCAGGGCTGGAATGGGAGTCCTGGTGAGTGTAGGGACGCGAAAACTTTTGTTTTACACCGTTAAATTATCCTATCTCTGTTTATTTACAGAGCTGTGAGATGTTATCCAACCTTAGCTCATTTACAGGATAAAGGATTTTATCCCACCTCAGTTTACTTACGATTCCAAGTTTTGTTAATTCATTAATATAATATTATTTTTTAACTTGTACAGCCTAAGCTTATAGGGTGTCAGTTTTCTCATCAAATGTATCAGCGTTAATGGTTTGAAGCCGATCAGAAGAGGCATTTTTAGTTTATGGAACTATATATCACAATGTCTTTAAAACTGACAGTTTAGGATAATGCGGCGTAATAACAACTATGACCTTCCGTACAGGAAAATACACAAGGTTGAAGGTCGACCAGAAGAGGCTGTATACAAACGATCCTTGTGAGATAAAACCCACAAGACTTTGGGACTGACTACCTCAAAATATCTCTCCAAAAGTTGAGGGACTGATTGCATCGTCACTTCTGGTGCTTACAATCCATTCGCTGTATTTGACTGAAGTCTACCGCGTAGGGGAAATGCTTCAATAGTAAACATTCGCAACTGTCGCACACGAGTCTTACTCATCAACCTGTCAATATTTCATACCATTTTCAGCATTGCTGTCAGACACAGCAGCAGAAAGGTACCTTGGTACAGAGGACACATTTTAACCCACAAGACCTACAGTGTACACTGACCCACCACCAGATATATGTGAGAACGTGAAAGACCATAAAATAAAACTCAGAACCCATACCTGGTTTAACTATGTCAGTATATAATCAAATGTGCTCTTACACAGACTGAACTCCAGGGTAACAACCTTCCCGTAAGATGCTTCAGCCCTTAATGGCTGAATTCATTAAGGGAAGACAGTCAAGATATTTTCATGGGAAGAAATATCACATCCAGTTACAAATTAAATTAGGAAAATGATGCCTACACACTTCAGAAACATTTCCAGCCCTCTTCTGACTAGGATACACCAGTGTTGAAAGTTTGAAGCCGATCAGAAGAGTAGTTATGTTCTACAGAGATGAAGTCCAGGAATAGGCAATATAACATTTTATATCAAGGGTATACAATGCCGTCAAGATGATGAATTAGGCACATATGCAACATCTGGGTATCTTTACTCTGTAGAAGTTTATACAAAGTAAAGATATCCACCAGGCCACGGGCCACGTGGCAAAAGCTCTTGTTTCACACTGTCCGGGTTCGATTCCCGGCGAAGGGGTGGAAACATCGGACGTGTTTCCTTACACCAGTTGTCCATGTTCACCCATCAGTTAAAATGGGTACCTGGGTGTTAGTCGACTGGTGTGGGTCGCATCATGGGACAGAATTGACCTAATTTGCCCGAAATGCTCTGCATAACAAGCGGCTTTCTGTATAGTAGTATGTCATTGATGTCAGCTAAGAGTGTATACCTTGTACATGTACTTGTAGAAATAAAGATATTAATATAACATTGATCATATGGCACCTGCATACACCAGGAGTTGTATGAACCCTTAACCCTATACACTGAACTAGTATTGCTTAGTTGAAGGCAGTCGGATGAGGCATTCTCAGGTAATAAACAAAAGTTTAAAGGAAAGAGAGAGAGAAATTGAGGCACCTACTTAAAGGTACCTTTTAGGGGATTCTTAATTACTAGCCACGCCGTCACTCTTGAGTGTAAGGAGCGTCACTTCGTGGAATGTTTTCTTCTGAGAATTCACTGAAGGCAGGTTTCAGATGGCTCTGTGAGGTTGCTGGGGAATCACTGCTGGTTTCAGATACCCCAGGTAAGCTCCCTGGATGCTCAGTCACTGGGGAGTCGTTGTTAGTTCCGTTTATCCCGAGTAAGGCGCTCCCTGGAAGCCCAGTCACTAGGGAATCATTGTTAGTTTCGTTCACCCCCAGTAAGGCTCCTGGAAGCTTAGTCACTGGAAAAATCATTGACCATAACTTGCGCAGCTTGGCGCTTCCAGGAAACCCCCTCAGAATCTCCAGGCAGTTTGTGTCCACTAAGATTACTAGTGGAGGAGTCTTGAGAGATGTTCAGGCTGGTTTTCCAAGAAGAAGTCTGTCTCTCTTCCCCTCCCCTTTCCCTATTCCTCTCCCTTCCCTTCTTTCTCCCTCTCCTCTTTCTCTCACCCTCTTTCAAACACAAATTATCGATCAAAAAATCCATATACCATATACATATTTAATCGCAGAGTCACAGAAATTTCTCGCAAGAAAAAAAGACCAACCAAGAGGCTGCATAACATGGGAGAAATTAAAGGGGAATTACAGATGGGGAGAGTTAAGTAGCTGCCTCTAATTTAGCGGACGGAGGGTCAAGCCTGCAGAAGTGCTGCAGGCTTCGAATGGCCCACGAGGGTTTTCCGCTTTCCGTAAAATTAGTCCATAGAGTAAGCAGCGGAATGAGATTTGGTTGGAAAAGAAAAATGAGAAGAGTGAGGAGGGGAGAATGTTCTCGTGGGAGGGGAGAATGTTCTCGTGGGAGGGGAGAATGTTCTCGTGGGAGGGGAGAATGTCCTCGTGGGAGGGGAGAATGTTCTAACTTGTAAAACCCCGAACTTGTCTTCATATTGAAATCAATACTTTTTTAATGAGAAATGATTCGATTATTTGTCTCAGCCATGGACCTGCCGGATACAATCTTCTCAACCTTTTCAAAATCAATTGTGTGGTTATAATCTCTCGCTGGAATAACCGGAACATCTTGTCCACTTTTAATGCTATATTTATGTTGTAATCTTAGTTCAAGACCTTTTTTTCCAGTTTGACCGTAACAATCAAAGCTTCATAAAAAATAGTATTGATTGCAATATGAATGTAAGTTCAGGGTTGTATAAATTAGATTCATTTATAATTTATAGAATTTGTGAGGAATTTAAATTGTGGCTGACATGTCACTCTTAAAGTTTTGCTTGACTGTGACCCGAATATATCTTCACTACACTCATTGAGCAGGGTCATATGTGAGGTCATGTGTGAGGTTATAAGTCTTCTGTTGTCCTATTATTGTTACTATTCCTTGATAATGTGAGAAATCACGAAAGCCCTTGAAATTTGAATATTTTTCACTAGTTACTTATATATATATATATATATATATATATATATATATATATATATATAAATTTATTTATTTATTGTTTGTGTAAACAATCAACAGAAGGGAAGAGAATAAACTGGTTTATAAATGGATCAAGATGTGTTGTGGACAGCACTGAAGAAACGACACCACGATACAGAACAATGTTACCGGGACAAAGTTTCGCTCTGTTTCGAGCTTCACCGAGTCATACTTCCGACTTTGGGAAATCTCGACGTAGCGCAAAACGCTGTCGGAATGATCGCCTTTACCGCAGCGCGTGGTTGTGGTGTGGGATGAAGAGGAGACAACAGAGAATGGAAGAGATTCAAGGGGATGATGTGAAGAATAATGAGTTAATTAACTCGGAGGTGTAGGTATCCAGTCTTGTGTTGAGCGCCACCAAAGCTTGAAATTAACACGAGAGCTTAGGTGCAAGAGAGCTTAGATACAAGGGCTAAGATGGGAGAAACTCTGGGTGTAAGAGAGCTTTGGTGCTCCACTTAAGGAGCACTTATCAAGACATAAGGGAACTATTTAATAAGTTGCAAGGGGAGGGAGGGATGAGGTAAGTGTAAACCTGGAACTTGGTAGCAGCCCGAAGATGTTAAACAGAGTATGAGGAGGATTAGGATGAGGATGATGATGATGATGATGATGATTGATTCTTATGAGCAGTGAAAGCTGTTGTAACCAAACAGCAGCAGGTGGTCTATGGTTATAACTGTTTCTGCGAGGACTTGAACGAGAGCCACGACGTGTATGTGACAGGAGAGTGTTGGTAATATTACAGCCATCACCACTACGGGTTACTCTCTCTTCTTCACACGGAGGATAGAGCCCCCAGTAGTCTTTGTACTTAATGACCCAAACGGATTTTAAATCCGCTTTACAATAATATATATATATATATATATATATATATATATATATATATATATATATATATATATATATATATATATATATATAATAATAATAATAGCTGAGTTATTGACTCTGTGACAATTTTAATTAGAATCACAAAAAGGAGAAAAAAATGGCCATCACAGATAATATATTCGTTTAATGTATTACGAATGTGTATAACGAAAAAAAATATTTGTTATGCGGGCGGCATGTGCAGTGTTTCATGATTATAACCTCGAGTATGACTCTGCCTAGCATTACAGTCTCGAGTATGACTCTGCCTAGCATTACAGTCTCGAGTATGACTCTGCCTAGCAATACAGTCTCGAGTATGACTCTGCCTAGCATTACAGTCTCGAGTATTGCTATTCGCAATGAGAGAAACAGTGATTCATCCCAGTCTGTAGGAAAATGCAAGCAGAATGTTCTCATCATTGTTTTTAACGTCTGATGGAATCTTTCCAAGGCGCCTTGGGACTGAGGATGATAGGCAGTGGATAGGTTATGAACTATTCCTAGCCTAGTTAATGCTTCCCTAAATGCTTTGGCAGTGAAGTTAGTACCTTGATCACTTTGAATAGTTTTAGGAATTCCAAAGCAAGAGATAAACTTAGTTAAAGCTTTAAGGATTGCTTTAGTGTTAATACTGCGCATGGGAACTGCCTCTGGATATCTAGTTACTCTATCCATGATTGTGAATAAGTACTGATTTCCAGACTTAGCTTTAGGTAGTGGACCTACACAATCTATTATCAATTCTGAGAAAGGGTCTCCATTAACAGGAATGGGATGGAGAGGTGCAGGTTTAATGGGGTGTCCAGGTTTCCTACCTGCTGACATTCTGGACAACAACGAATATGATTCTTTACATCTTGCCTTAACTTTGGCCAAAAGAATTCTTTTGTTATTCGGTATTGAGTTTTGGTAATTCCCAAATGGCCTCCTAAAGAAGAATTATGGGCTATATTTAGTATCTGAGACCTAAACTTTCTGGGAACCACTAACTTATCTGTTTGTTGTTTTCCCTCCACCTCCTTACCAGTTTCAGTGCAGACTAAGTAATTATTTTTTAAGAGATATTTGACCGGGTGACCCGAAGTGGATTTACCCATAGCTGCCTCAAAAGCAGAGTTTAGTGAGGAGTCTTTCCGTTGTTCCTCCCGAAAGGACAGTCCCTCAGGCATGGAAACAGAGATATCTGGCAATCCTGCAACCCTGGAATAGGAAGGCTTTTGATCTGGGGCTGTTCACTAAATTTACGAGGCTCTGGCCAGTTTTCCTCGCAAAACAAATTGGTTAGTCCGAGATCAGAGTCGTCCAAGGACGAGTTAACATTCTTATCAGACATCACTTTGGATTGTGCCCGAGTTATGGCCAACATCGGGGAAGAATTAACCATTATGGGTTCTATACATTTAGTAGACTCAATGTTATTACCCAGTAATAGCATTGCATCCTTCATAGGAAATCCCTCCGAGACACCAACAGTTAAATACCCAGTGTAGTATTTACTCTGCACATAGATTTGATGTCAAGGGACAGAAAATACTGCTCCTCCAAAAGCTTCTAACAGAACTGAGGATTGCAAAGAGGTTTGATCAGAAAGGGGTAGTACTCCCTCTCTTATAAGTGAGCAATATGCTCCAGTATCCCTAAAGGTTATAACTTCGTTTTTCTCTGAATGTTCCTGAAGGGATATTTTACACATACTATAATAGGGGGCCATCCCCTTCTCTACTTCTTCCTGGGACATATTATTTGGGATATTAGCAATTTTCCCAAATGGTTGGGGTTTACTTGGACAATTGGGTCTGATGTGGGCAGGCTTGCCACAGTTATAACATACCATCTCAGCTTTTACTTTGGCACCTCGTTGATTTTGTGGCTTACGCCACTCTGGATACTGCCGCTTCGAATCACGTTGAGTAGTTTGATGTTGCTCACCAGGTGTTTTAGTTGACTGCTGACGAGATTCACCTTCATCTTGACCTTTATTTCTCCACTCAGGAACTTTTCTTTGACGATCTCTGCTCATACCAGGCTGTTGAGGAAAGAGATAAGACCGCTCGGACAAGGAGCGGTTAGTTTCAAAAGTATCAGCCAACCTGGCTGCTTCCAATGCCGTAGGCAAGGAATGATCTTGTAGAAACACTCGAACCTCTGGACTAACAGACTCCAGCAGGTTGTCCACCAAGATGAGCTGCTTCAAATTTTCAAAATCAGCGACACCACTTGCCTTGTACCACTTTGTAAAAGCCCTGGTCTGCTGTCTGACGAAGTCAACAGCAGACTGACCCAACTGCCTTCTGCCGAGTTTGAATTCTTTCCTATACTTGGCAGGAATACATTGATAAGCCCCAAGAACAGTGGTTTTCACAATACGATAGTTACCAAAGTCAGCATTTCCCAGGCTAGAAGTAAATTCTTGTGCCTTACCAAACAACGCAGTATGCACCAGTGACGCCCAATGAACCTCAGGCCACCCTAAAGCTCGAGCCTGGTTTTCAAATGCTTCGAAAAACTGTTCAGGCTCTGCTTCAACAAAACGAGGAACAAACTGTACTGCCCTTTGTAAATTGAAGTCATCTACAGTCTGATGGAATTGTCTCCTCTCCTTCTCTCTATCAAACTCCTCCTTAGTAAATGCACACTGTTCTTTAGTTTGTTCAAGATTGAGTCTGGCTAGTTCAAGCGCCAGTGAACCAGACTCGCCTGTCGATAACCCCACACCTGTGACTTGCTGGTTTTGCTCAGGAGTTTTGTCTCTCCCATTTTGTAGAAACCTCAATGGTGGCCTACGATTAACAGCTCCTGTAGAGGGAGAAACACTAGACTGATATGCCATAGTTTCAGTTTGTATTTTACTCCTTATAATATCACGCAGCTGAGCAGCAGTAAGGGTACGCTGGTATTCAACACCAATAGAACGAGCGATACGCCAACAACGCTGTAGAGAGAGTTTGGGCAACTTTAGCAGAGTTAACTCAGACACTAACCGTCTGACTCGAATAGGTGGCATTAACCCCCAACTTTAACACGCTGTAGCGCTATGCACGGTACGAATTGCAGTATACTCATACGATAGCAGAGCTGACACGCAATATCAAAGCCAATATGCACACACACAATAACAAACCAAATTGCAGAATACTCACAATAGCAGGCTGACCATAGCGAAGCGAATGCAAAAATGAGACACAAAGATTCGTGAAGCGTTGGCAAAGCGTAAGCAATGCCAGATAGCAAGCTATCTAGATACAAGACTAGCTCCTGCGCGAACTTCAACTCTAGGCTCAACTCCTGCTCTAAGTCTCCAAATTCAGCTCCGGGACAGGCTACCCATATTACAACCTCAGGTTCAATGGCCTGTTAACCTGAGTGTAAAGGGAGCTTGGAGCAAAGAAACACAGTAGAAGATGTATTGAAATTGTATTTCCTTCAAAAATCAGTTAGATTAATTCCAGACTTTTGTCTTTTCCTTCACCAAGTAATTGTGATTATATAAGACTTTTGTCTTTTCCTTCACCAAGTATAACAAAGTGCTATTTACACATATGTACACTATATACAAAGGAGTAGTGTTTAGTGCACGCCACAGTTGTCTAGGCTAAGCAGCAGCCAAAAGACAGACAACTTTCCACAACCAGCTCTATGCAGGAATTCCAATGACAAACCGCGAGTGGTAACCACGTCACCTTTGTCATTGTTAAACTCGCATTTTAATTGGCTGAACCGAGTCGTTGATTTGATGATGGGGCCCCATCACCAAACCCTTAACGATGGTTCGCTGGTTGGAGGGGAGCCTATGTGGGTGTGTTTAACATGCTCCGAATAAAGGTTACGTACTCTTTGCATGCAACACTAAATTTAGCATTACAGTCTCGAGTATGACTCTGCCTAGCATTACAGTCTCGAGTATGACTCTGCCTAGCATTACAGTCTCGAGTATGACTCTACGTACCCTTCCCCCCCCCCCCCTCTGCCAGGTCGCGGATCAAACCTCCAAAACTATAAAAGCACCACCACAGGCGCTGGTCCACCGCGAGGTCTGGTCATGGACCGGGACGCGGGGGCGTTGCCCCTCGAATACCCTCCAGGTATACTCTAGGTAGGAATAAAAGCTGTTAAGTAATAAGAAAATAAACATAAGAAATTGTAGGAGTTTTGCCATCTTAGGTGTTCATGAGACAAGAATCCAGCTGTTAAGCTAAAGTGAGAAACATATGCCAGATGGCTAAGGCGTCTTACGGGAAACCGGCGATTCTTAGAATTACCGTCAGAAATCTTTTAAGATTTATTTTGAAGCCTATCCAGGACTTGCCAGACTGGTCTTCGAGTATCGAGTACCAGCATGAAGCGCACTTGATAAATTTAGCACCTCCAGAAACACCAGACTAAAGATATTTTGCAACGAGAAACTTGGTTAGAAAGACACGTGAGCAGAAACTAGGACATTCATTAAAAAACGTTTCAGTCCTGGGACCTTAACTTCTAACACAAAAAGGTTAAAAAGACAGCATATATAAGCGGAGAGTGAGGTGTGAGTGACACATGGTGACCTGAAGAATGACATATTGGGATGAGGTCAGGTAGACAATGTGATCATGTGACTCTTGTGTTGCTGGGTAGGTGGTGCTTTGCCCAGGCTAAGCACCACCTACCTAAAATAGTTATCTTCACCCTCTTCCTCGACACGTCGAGGAAGAGGGTGTCCCTAAGAGAGCCGCAACACCAGTCCATAAAGCTTCGCTACACCCCCGCCTTTCCAGGCATGGCGCCCATGTCCCGGGAACACTCCGTGTCAACACACACCCGCCAGTTATATTTTTGTGTCTTCACAGACACTCTCTGTGTACAGGTCATTGAACACGCATTCATACGGGATTAATATTCAACAGCACTTTGAAAAAGTTCAAGCATAAATGCAATTATTTGTTGAGTTTCTGTTTTGCCTTTGACTAGATCCCCGGGAGATAATATATACGAGGGTTTATGAACGTAGTTGAGATGAAAACACGGTTGACTTTTCTTATGAACAAAATATGAATAAGAGATGTGTTTTTTCTTCGTTGAAAAGCAGTCAATGGCTTATATGAAATTCCGATGAAACTCTCTTGAGAGTTTGCATCTTTGGAATGATGATCAGGTGGACATTCCATGAATGTTTTCATGGAAAAAAGGGAATGATCATGTGTCTGGATCGTGCAACCAATCATCCCTTTGCAACGTTAATTTTGTAACGCATTATACAGAACCAGTTCGTAAACGTGTCCCGAACAAAGAAAATTAATTTATTTTAGGTTAGGGTAGATCACTTAAGCCTATAGCTTAAACAGAGACGCGATACGTCAGGCAACGAGGTGTCTTGGTTCATTTTAATAATGTTCAGATGTATACGTATGTCACGTGTGGTGAGGATGGGTTGCCTAGTGAAGGTAAATATATGGTTTGTGTAGTGAGATGTGGCAGTGTCAGAGCGTCCACCTAATCATCGTTCCAAAGATGCAAACATGTGTTGAGGTGAATCATCGCTTGTGACTGAGGTTGTAGTAACTTCATCGAGACGAGAGAGACGACATCTTCAAGGGGATGCAGTAACTAGAGGCATCTCCACCCCCTTACTAGAACGAGATAACTCTTGTCACAACTTGTCATCATATTACGTTAATTTCCTTACGAGGTTCCCAATGTCAATTTCTGAGCTCTTGTAAATTTGATATATCTTGTTTATTTTTGCTTTGTCATGGTTGCATAAACATGTAAAAAACGTGTATTTAACCAGAAACAAGGAAATTTAAATAAAACTGCCGCGTTACGTTTGACAACGAGGTGGTCATGGAATAAGCAGGAAACATTCAATTATGCTCGGTTAGAGCTCGTGGTGTGTGAATAAGTTGTGTAACTTTGTATTCCCATCTGTGATAAATGGGATCCAAGTGGCTAGATTTCCTGGTGATGTACTTCCTTGACAAGCTAAACACAGGTAAAGTAGCGCTTGAAGTGTGGCGAAGGTGCCTGGGGTAGCCTACCATAAAGACCAGAACAACAATAATGATAATTATTATTATTATATTTCAGCATGATACAATGTGCAGAAAAGGGTGATATTTAGTTGTGCATGCAGAAAGTCAATAGTTATGTAGAACATTCACTCACGCTGAGGCCTGGTCACAGACCGGGCCGCGGGGGCGTTGACCCCGAAGCCCTCTTCAGGTATACGCTGACGACCCAGCTTCATCCCAGCATTATCCCAGCTTCTTTATCCAGCATCATCCCAGCTTCATCCCAGCTTCTTTATCCAGCATCATCCCAACATTATCCCAGCTTCATCCCAGCATTATCCCAGCTTCTTTATCCAGCATCATCCCAGCTTCATCTCAGCTTCTTCATCCAGCATCATCCCAGCATTATCCCAGCTTCATCTCAGCTTCATCCCAGCATCATCCCAGCTTCATCCCAGCATCATCCCAGCATTATCCCAGCATTATCCCAGCATCATCCCAGCTTCATCTCAGCTTCATCCAGCATCATCCCAGCATTATCCCAGCTTCATCCCAGCATTATCCCAGCTTCATCTCAGCTTCATCCAGCATCATCCCAGCATTATCCCAGCTTCATCCCAGCATCATCCCAGCATTATCCCAGCTTCATCTTAGCATCTCGAGAGAAACATTGGTGAATGGCTTTTGATCCAAGGCATCTCGCGAAAGCAGCACTGGTAGGAATCCCCTTCGAGGGTTAGGGGTAACCCCCACTTCATGCGCGAAACGTCGTTAATATGGGTCTCCCCTGAAATATCCACAGAAGTATCCCTTGGGTATTCTTGAGGTATTCTCTGGGGGTACCCCCTGATGAGGTATCCCCTGAAATATCCCCAGAGGTATACCTGGAGTATTCTTGAGGTAACCCCTGAGGTAACCCCTGAGGTATCCCCTGAGGTATCCCCTGAGGTATCCCCTGAGGTATCCCTGCATCTAGGTGTCTTACTCCACCTTGTCGGTATTTACATAACATTCCAGTTCCATAAGTAACTCGAGATTCCCCCCGACAGGTTTAGCGCTTTCTCGTGAATATAATAGTAATCGTATATATAATAGAGCTGCTTCATTGTTTTCTTTTGTCTTGTCTTTCCTTTCTCTTCTTGTCTTTCTCTTCGTGTCTTTCCTTTCTCATTTTGTTTTTCCTTTCTCTTCTTGTCTTTCTCTTCGTGTCTTTCCTTTCTCATTTTGTTTTTCCTCTCTTCTCTTTCCCTTTTCTTGCCATTTTTTTCTTTTTGTCTTCCTCTTCTTGGCTTCCAAGTTGAAGAGAGCTTTTTGAAGGATGTTTTTGAAGTGTAGAAACCAACTTTAGAAATTCTTTAATGATACTGAGAGTCTGGGCGCAAGTCAAGACTTCCAGGAGAGTTGGAATCTTCTTGGAGTGGGTTAATGGGGGTGTGGGAGGATTGTTGGAGTGGGTTATTGAGGTGATTGAGGATTGTTGGTTTGTTTTTGAGAGGTGTCAGGATTGTTGGTGTGTTGGCATAAGAACATAAGAATAGAAGAACACTGCAGCAAGTTTACTGGCCCATACAAGGCAGGTATCTTGGTGTGAAAAAGTTGGAGTGTTGTATAGAGAGTAGGATGGCTGTTGGAGTGTTGTATAGAGAGTAGGATGGCTGTTGGAGTGTTGTATAGAGAGTAGGATGGCTGTTGGAGTGTTGTATAGAGAGTAGGATGGCTGTTGGAGTGTTGTATAGAGAGTAGGATGGCTGTTGGAGTGTTGTATAGAGAGTAGGATGGCTGTTGGAGTGTTGTATAGAGAGTAGGATGGCTGTTGGAGTGTTGTTTGGATATGGGAGAGTTTTGTTTGTTAATTGTTTGGTGCGGGAGTTAACTTTGTATAGGTATTTATGAATAGCAGCGGTTATAATCAAACAATTTATCACAGTTATCTTCGTAGTAAAACCAGAAGCTGTAGTTAACCCTCTGAAAGAGCCAAGTGTCAGGGCCAGAAGCTGCATCTCAACCACTCAGCTACGATAAGTTGCAGGGCCAGAAGCTGATGCTTAAAGAGTACAACAGACCCTTAAGCTGGAGCTCAGCACCCACACACATACGAAGATAAATAACAGGGCCAGCAACTCGAAATAAGTACCCTCAACAGATCCAAGAGCTATAACTTAACCCTGTCAAAAACATTCACAGATGGTGAACATGGACAAGAAGCTGGAGCTTAGTAATCTATAAAGCTCCAAATAAGTAATCGTCAGAGTCGGAATTTAGAGCTCTACCTCAAAATTGCCTAAAGTAGCGTAACTAGGAGCTAGAGATTAACAGGCCCTGGAGCTGGGGTTCAACCCTGTTAAACAACTAATCATTAGACCAAAAAAAACTTATCATAGCATCTTCAGTTATAGTTTTTTAGGTGAGTCACAGGCCCAGGAGCTGGATGAGATGACCCCCTGTCTGAAAACAAGGTTGATCATTGTTAGCCAAGTTTTAAAATAGGGTTGGTCATTATTAGTCCTGTTTTAAGGCGGACTTTTATGATAATGCTGTCGTGGAATGTGAATTTCACTATTCTGGGATGTGGTCGCTGGGGTCCGGTGTCACGGGAAAGCGACCCCACATGTCTTAGGATGATTGGAAGTATTATTGAAGGTTGCCTACGGATCCGAGAGGGGAGGAGAGGGGCTGGCGGCCGAATGCATATAGCTCCTGGTGTTTTCGATTGTGTTCGCTTATTGCCCACTCATTTCTGGAGACGCCATAGTCCTAAGCTGGGTAGGGTTGGGAGTGGTTTTCAGGCAACATTTGCACTGCCACTGTGAGGCTGACCATGGTTCAAGGTGGGTAAGTGCTTCATGTTTATCACCGGAGCTGTCCCTACCTTCCCCCCCCCCCTATCCATTTAAAAAGTAAATACTAAATTAAAATGTTTGTCTCCCAGATCTATAGTAACTGCGGCACTTACAAGACCATGACACGTTCATGGACCTTCTTCAAAACCCGGAATCATTTTGGGGCCACCACTTGTTGCCTGAACCAGTGCCGGTGTTCTGCCTGTTTCTTCTGATGAAGAATTAGAAAAGTGTGCAACGTCTGAATATCTACATTTGTAGATGTTTCACCACGTTAATGTACTGGATGGCGAAACTTTTACAAATAAAGATACCCAGATGTTGCACATGTCTCTTAATTCTTCATTTTGTGTACCATTCATGAACACACAGTTTCTTCCTTTGCCTCTTTAACAAGCATGACTCCTCACTATGAAACCAACTTCACTCACTATACAAAGACTTTCCAAAGATCGTCGTTTTGCAACACAAAAGACAGGTTCCAAGCCTACTGCAAAATGATGATGACGCAACAAGCACTCGCCCAATCGCATGTTATTTTATCACAACTTCTCCTAATATCAGAATTCTTCCAAACACAACAATGGACACTGTTTTTCATGCAACTGACGTATCAAGACTCACGACTGAACGATCATACTTTCGCACAAGACCTTTTGATCTATGTTAGCCAAGATATATCATTCTTTTCTGTACAGAACGGGACACTCATCACCAGAATACGTGCACCAAACCAGTAATCTAATGCTCCAATGGTACACTTCCCGGTGACAGTCATCCGACGCTCTACGCTTATACCTGCCGAGAAACTGTAGTCATCCCTCATACAGGTCAACAAGACTTCATAGACTGCACTCCTGACTTACAAAGACAGGAATTTCAACATTTCCAATTTACCAGGGTTAACACCTATGTTCCCCTTGCTGTTATGCGAAGAAAATACTCAAGCATACGTCAGTGCTTGCCAGCGAGGGAGCTCAAACGCATAACACAACTATGTCGCAATTTCTGGTGCTACAGGCACCCAATTTTTGCAGGTCACAGGTAATATTCCATCTGTAGAGACTCAAGACAACCTGAATTGCGATCCCATCCGTCTTCCTGCTTTAACTGCAATAAGCACATCCATCTTACACTAGCCAGTACCCCATTTCCATTTGGGAAAGTGTAACCGGTGCCTAAAGGAGAATGGTGTACCATACCACCAAGATATTACCTAAATCCACCTAAGTCCCAGTATGACTCAGTTTTTAGCGAGCCACTAACCAGACTGAAAATCGAAAACCTAAATGAATTTTTTATGAGTGTGCCACAGAATTTGACAGACGCATGCCTTTCTGACATCACCACGACGCCAAATGACTTCGAAAAGGCAATAAATGACATGCCCATCCACTCTGCTCCAGGCCCAGACTCATGGAACTCCGTGTTCATCAAGAACTGCAAGAAACCCCTATCACATGATTTTAACATCTTATGGAGAGGAAGCATGGACACTGGGATCGTCCCGCAGCTACTAAAAACAACAGACATAGCCCCACTCCACAAAGGCGGCAGTAAAGCAATAGCAAAGAACTACAGACCAATTGCGCTAACGTCCCATATCATAAAAATCTTTGAAAGGGTTCTAAGAAGAAAGATCGCAACCCATCTTGATACCCATCAATTGCACAACCCAGGACAGCATGGGTTTAGAGCAGGCCGCTCCTGTCTGTCCCAACTACTGGACCACTACGACAAGGTCCTGGATGCTCTAGAAGATAAACAGAATGCAGATGTTATATACACAGATTTTGCAAAAGCCTTTGACAAGTGTGACCATGGTGTAATAGCACACAAAATGCGTGATAAAGGAATAACAGGAAAAGTTGGTAGATGGATCTATAATTTCCTAACATGTAGAACACAAAGAGTAGTAGTCAACAGAGTAAAGTCTGAGGCAGCTACTGTGAAGCTCTGTTCCACAAGGCACAGTACTGGCTCCCATCCTATTCCTCATCCTCATATCAGATATCGACAGGGATATAAGCCACAGTGCTGTGTCTTCCTTTGCAGATGACACCCGAATCTGTATGACAGTGTCCACCGTTGAAGACACGGCTAGACTCCAAGCAGAAAACAATATGAAGTTCAATGATGAGAAATTTCAATTACTCAGATACGGAAAACGTGAAGAAATTAAAATCTCTTCGGAGTACAAAACTAATTCCAACCACACAATAGAGCGAAAAACTAATGTCAAAGACCTGGGAGTGATCATGTCAGAGGATCTCACCTTCAAGGACCATAACAAAGTAGCAATTGCATCTGCTCGAAAAATGACAGGATGGATAATGAGAACCTTCGAAACCAGGGATGCCAAGCCCATGTTGACACTTTACAGATCGCTTGTTCTATCTAGGCTAGAATATTGCTGCACACTAACGGCACCTTTCAAGGCGGGTGAAATTGCTGACCTTGAAAATGTGCAGAGAACCTTCACTGCACGCATAAGTGCGATAAACCACCTCAACTACTGGGAAAGCTTGAAGTTCCTAAACCTGTACTCTCTAGAACGCAGGCGGGAGAGATACATTATTATATACACATGGAAAATTCTCGAGGGCTTAGTAACAAACTTGCACACAAAAATCACTCCCTACGAAAGCAAAAGACTCGGCAGGCGATGTAACATCCCCCCAATGAAGAGCACAGGTGCCACTAGCACGTTTTTCTCCTGTCTAAATTTGCTCACGCTCCTGGCTAATGACTGAACGTTTTATGGACATATTATTACGGATTGTGAAAATGTTAAGAGGGCTCTTTGCAGAGTGATATTGGGTAGCACTGACACAAAATACGTCACCTGTTATGGTATATTGGTGAAACTAAGTGGAGCCCAACCTTTAGTACATCTGCCCCCAAGACTTGGCCTCTTTAGAACTGACGCTGGGCCGCCTCGCCCTGCTGGTAGAAGTTAAGTCATGTGACAGTGTAACGGTCATAGGGGCCCCGATAAGGGGTAGTCTGGAGAGCCTAGAGTACAGAGTGACCCAAAAGTCTGGACACATTGGCGAAATTGCATTTTTGTAATAATTCGACAGTGATTTTAATGAATATCTTCAACATGTCCACTACACGTATTAGCGATGCAAAGTTCAGCGAGCTTTGCAAATTCACTTGAACATGATGCAATAACTCCGTTAACGAACAAAAACTCAGAATATTAGTAATATTTCCTACGTGTCCAGACTTTTGGGTCACCCTGTACATATTAGTGACAAAATAATTTATTTTGAATAGCTGTACCTGTGTTGTAATTATTATTTATGCAATGTAATATATATATCTTTATTTCTACAAGTACAAGGTATACAGGCCTAGATGATATCAATTACATACTACTATATAGAAAGACGTTCCTTATGCAGAGCATTTCCGGCAAATTAGGTCAGTTTTGTCCCAGGATGCGACCCACACCAATCGACTAACACCCAGGTAGCCATTTTATACTGATGGGTGAACATGGACAGCAGGTGTCATATGGAAACACGTCATAATGTTATCCAGCCGTACCGGGGATTCGAACTCCGGACCTCAGTGTGTGAGCTGAGTGCGCTAGCGATCGAAATACGGGACACCTGAATTGGTTACAGTAGCAAGTTAGAATCGATAGTGTTAATTTGATAATGTTCGTAAATTATGTTTAAAATTCTGAATAACTTGAAAGTTCTATAAAAACGCTTCTTCGTTATCTCATTTTGTCCACCGGTCTTCAGCTCGCATGCTGAGGCACTGGGAATCGCTCTCCGGCATGACTCCAGGTCTTCGGATAGAGTAGGATATGCAGCCATCTTTCCAGAGACCATTAATAGAGCATGCCAGCATTTTCACTGTAAAGTTAACATGACATTCTTGTTGTCATGCGCGTCACAGCCTTATCCATCTCGCATTAATTTCCCTTGTCACGTAAGGAGGAATACTGAAGTAGGCCTACTGGCCCATACTAGGCAAGTCTTTCTCACCCATGTTCTGGGTAACAAACATACATTCAGCTGCTTTTCTGGTCTGTTATGTGTGGTTTTTTTGTAAGATGAGTATTAGAAATTATTATAATGAAGGAACCACTACGTGGGTTAATAATGTTTTTGGCGACAGCTCGAAACCACTTGCAGCCTCTGTTGACATATAATTCCCATATGTCAGAGATATCACCTGTAAAGTCATGGGCAATGCCTACCTGTGGTTGGGCCATCGCCCCACGTGTTATGGCGTCTAAATGGGTAGTCCTGTCATATACCCTTCTGCTGCAGCGGAATGGCTAAAGTAAAGGGTCTGATAAGGACTTGCCTGGGTGTGTATCATACCCAACTGCTGTGACACAGGACACGATGGCTTGAAGAGATGACGTTGGACGCCTCCGTTTCGTCATTTGCATGGCCGTCTGCTTGGCACACGTCGCCTCACAGCTGACATGAGAGAGCCACATGGGGGGTAACACTCCCGTGGTACTTGCTACACTCATAGAAATGTCCGTCTCTATTCACGACAGGAAGAATGTCTTACTTTCCTGGATATCGTCAATTGCACAACACAGGAAACACGCACACGAAACCAGCTACGAATGTGTCTACATTTCAACGTTTCGTCACATCTTCACTTGCCGAAAACAAACTGCAATCTGGATCTGTTGTGTGTGCTACGTCCCGCCCTCCTTTATTGACGAATATCTGCTGACCTATGGTCAACAGGCATAAATGCCGGCTGTGACAACTCATTTGAACCAGGAGAGGACTTCTTGAGTCTAAGATGCCGGCTGTAGGTTAAGATTCTGGGTGTTTCTAGAGTACCCAGGCATAAATATTTTTGGATTTTTCCCGGTCTTGGGAAATAGCCATTTTCTCAGACAAATGTCTTTAAATTAGGCAGAGATTACCCCTTGAGTGTAACTTCTGCTGTACATTTGGGCGTCTTGTGTGTCTCCTTTTATCAGCTTTAAATCTGTAATCCCATTAGAGGGGTGTCTTAATTTTGCTGGGTCAAGCACACATGTAAAGACGAAAGAGCATTCTGGAATGCGCTAATTGAAGTTGTGTAGTAACGTATAAGACCTTGATCTCTGCTAGTGCAAAGGATACAGATCATGAGCCCTTTCATCCTCAGTGTGTGGGAAGTAGTGATTGGGGGGTCTGCTCCAGGGGGCGTCACTCCCTGGGGTTTGGATAAAACAAATTCTCATGTTATTTACATTCCACCGATTTCCCACAGAGAAGTTGCTTTTACGGAAGTATTCTAGAGATTCCGACAACACTGGCAATAGCGCTGATCTGAGTCAAATAAGAAATTGTTGTCCATCAAACTTCAATTAGGATCCTGGCTGTCATTTTTCCCATCGCTGATGGACGTGGGAGACGTCTGCAAATTGGACACCTTCGACTTGAACACAGATACTATATGGAGAGGCTCCAATCACTCCTCTGTGAGGACTGCTGAGTTAACCACGGAATAACAGACTGCCTTGTCTATCAGACAACGCCCTGATGCCCGCTGATATCTTTGCTGAACATCCTACCTTTAATGTAGACTCCCTCTTTGACATACTGACGAGCTGCCCCACCTCACTAACCTCCGGCAACACTGACTGCTACCTCCGCCTCCAGCAGCAACAGCCTGGTTGACCAGGCAAGCCTGGCCCATGGTCGGGCTCCGAGAGTAGTTACTGTCGAAACTCTTCAAAGGTATATCAAAGGTAACTCCCTTCTCTCGCACACCCCTCCTTACAGTGCTGCATGACCCATACAGGTTCAACACGCATGTTTTTGAATATAATAATGGCTGAGAGGGTATATTGCTGACAGGTGTGAAGGCAAGAGACACGAGTTGCAGAACAAGACTTGGGACAACTTTCCTGTGTGAAAAGCTGTGTTAAGTCATGACTTTATAAAGCTGTACACAGAGCCAGATGTTCAAAGAAAAGCTTGTTCTATAACTGCTTTTTTATATATGCAGGTCCAGGAGATTCTCCAGATATCTGTTTAAACAGGGAAAATTTTCTGCAGATATCAGTTAAAAGATTGACTAGACATTGGCCAGATGTCTAATCAAACGGGGAAGACATTCTCTAGATACAGCAAAGAGTGTCACTTGCGTGAACATACAAGGTGCAGCCAGGGCCGAGGAGGTCATTAGTAGTATTTGTTTACGGGGGCGAAGGAGGGAACGCTGTCAGCCTCTTGCTAATGGAGAACAAACAATGCTCCACAACTTTATTCCCTGTCACGAGGGAGGGTTGTCTTGATGCAGGGGTAAGGGCTCTTGACCCTCTCACTACCCCCACCCTAATCCCCATTCCACAGGTGCTGCATGAGCCATGAATGTAATAATACCAATTTAAACTCCCAGCACACACACATTGCTCAGTGATTCTGGATTTTCTCTATTAAGTTTACAAGAGAAAAAACTTGATGAAATAAAATTCGTTAATGGTGTCAAATCGTAATTAGGGTATCGTAAATAGATTAAAGTAGTCAGTAGAGCCTGGCTGGGGAATTCACACGGTACGATACAAAGGTGACAGTATCGAGAGTTTTTCCTGTCCTCAGTCCAGTCTGAAACCAGGCTTTTCTGATTTTCTGTTCAATCTCTTGTGACCTGCTGGACCACATAGCTATCACAGCCTGGTTGATCTGGTACTGCAAAGGTAGTAATCCGGTTTTCTCTTGAAGACCTCTACCAATGTTTCGGTAATATTTTTGATATCTCTTGGTAGCAAGTTGAATAGTCTTGGCCCACTGATGTTGACATTGTTTTCTAACTTTATCCATTGTGCCCCTGGTTTTCATATTTTTAACTGGGTGTATTTTACACTTCCGTATATCTCATTTCGGTATGATGTGATGGTGTGTAGATATGGGACCAGGCCTGCAATTATAGTTATGTACATATCAGATATTTCTCTTCATAGCTCCAGAGAGTACACTCCTATTCTGAGGCGTTCTCAGTAGTTTAAAGGCTGACTCGGAGGGCAGTAAACCATCTCTACCTTCTCTATCTCTGGTGTGTCTCCCGTCTTGAACGGAGGAAGCCGACAACACCAAGAAGCCGACAACACCAAGAAGCCGACAACACCAAGAAGCCGACAACACCAAGAAGCCGACAACACCAAGAAGCCGACAACACCAAGAAGCCGACAACACCAAGAAGCCGACAACACCAAGAAGCCGACAACACCAAGAAGCCGACAACACCAAGAAGCCGACAACACCAAGAAGCCGACAACACCAAGAAGCCGACAACACCAAGAAGCCACAACACCAAGAAGCCGACAACACCAAGAAGCCGACAACACCAAGAAGCCGACAACACCAAGAAGCCGACAACACCAAGAAGCCGACAACACCAAGAAGCCGACAACACCAAGAAGCCGACAACACCAAGAAGCCGACAACACCAAGAAGCCGACAACACCAAGAAGCCGACAACACCAAGAAGCCGACAACACCAAGAAGCCGACAACACCAAGAAGCCGACAACACCAAGAAGCCGACAACACCAAGAAGCCGACAACACCAAGAAGCCGACAACACCAAGAAGCCGACAACACCAAGAAGCCGACAACACCAAGAAGCCGACAACACCAAGAAGCCGACAACACCAAGAAGCCGACAACACCAAGAAGCCGACAACACCAAGAAGCCGACAACACCAAGAAGCCGACAACACCAAGAAGCCGACAACACCAAGAAGCCGACAACACCAAGAAGCCGACAACACCAAGAAGCCGACAACACCAAGAAGCCGACAACACACAAGAAGCCGACAACACCAAGAAGCGACAACACCAAGAAGCCGACAACACCAAGAAGCCGACAACACCAAGAAGCCGACAACACCAAGAAGCCGACAACACCAAGAAGCCGACAACACCAAGAAGCCGACAACACCAAGAAGCCGACAACACCAAGAAGCCGACAACACCAAGAAGCCGACAACACCAAGAAGCCGACAACACCAAGAAGCCGACAACACCAAGAAGCCGACAACACCAAGAAGCCGACAACACCAAGAAGCCGACAACACCAAGAAGCCGACAACACCAAGAAGCCGACAACACCAAGAAGCCGACAACAAGGCCGAAACACCAGCCGACAACACCAAGAAGCCGACAACACCAAGAAGCCGACAACACCAAGAAGCCGACAACACCAAGAAGCCGACAACACCAAGAAGCCGACAACACCAAGAAGCCGACAACAAGCCAAAAGAAGCCGACAACACCAAGAAGCCGACAACACCAAGAAGCCGAAACACCAAGAAGCCGACAACACCAAGAAGCCGACAACACCAAGAAGCCGACAACACCAAGAAGCCGACAACACCAAGAAGCCGACAACACCAAGAAGCCGACAACACCAAGAAGCCGACAACACCAAGAAGCCGACAACACCAAGAAGCCGACAACACCAAGAAGCCGACAACACCAAAAGCCGACAACACCAAGAAGCCGACAACACCAAGAAGCCGACAACACCAAGAAGCCGACAACACCAAGAAGCCGACAACACCAAGAAGCCGACAACACCAAGAAGCCGACAACACCAAGAAGCCGACAACACCAAGAAGCCGACAACAACCAAGAAGCCGACAACACCAAGAAGCCGACAACACCAAGAAGCCGACAACACCAAGAAGCCGACAACACCAAGAAGCCGACAACACCAAGAAGCCGACAACACCAAGAAGCCGACAACACCAAGAAGCCGACAACACCAAGAAGCCGACAACACCAAGAAGCCGACAACACCAAGAAGCCGACAACACCAAGAAGCCGACAACAACACACAAGAAGCCGACAACACCAAGAAGCCGACAACACCAAGAAGCCGACAACACCAAGAAGCCGACAACACCAAGAAGCCGACAACACCAAGAAGCCGACAACACCAAGAAGCCGACAACACCAAGAAGCCGACAACACCAAGAAGCCGACAACACCAAGAAGCCGACAACACCAAGAAGCCGACAACACCAAGAAGCCGACAACACCAAGAAGCCGACAACACCAAGAAGCCGACAACACCAAGAAGCCGACAACACCAAGAAGCCGACAACACCAAGAAGCCGACAACACCAAGAAGCCGACAACACCAAGAAGCCGACAACACCAAGAAGCCGACAACACCAAGAAGCCGACAACACCAAGAAGCCGACAACACCAAGAAGCCGACAACACCAAGAAGCCGACAACACCAAGAAGCCGACAACACCAACGACAAACGCCGACAACACCAAGAAGCCGACAACACAGCCAAGAAGCCGACAACACCAAGAAGCCGACAACACCAAGAAGCCGACAACACCAAGAAGCCGACAACACCAAGAAGCCGAACAACACCAAGAAGCCGACAACACCAAGAAGCCGACAACACCAAGAAGCCGACAACACCAAGAAGCCGACAACACCAAGAAGCCGACAACACCAAGAAGCCGACAACACCAAGAAGCCGACAACACCAAGAAGCCGACAACACCAAGAAGCCGACAACACCAAGAAGCCGACAACACCAAGAAGCCGACAACACCAAGAAGCCGACAACACCAAGAAGCCGACAACACCAAGAAGCCGACAACACCAAGAAGCCGACGACAACACCAAGCAAGCCGACAACACCAAGAAGCCGACAACACCAAGAAGCCGACAACACCAAGAAGCCGACAACACCAAGAAGCCGACAACACCAAGAAGCCGACAACACCAAGAAGCCGACAACACCAAGAAGCCGACAACACCAAGAGAACAGTGATTTGATTAGTGTTATTACCGTTAGCATTATTTCCCGTCACCTGACACTATTATAACCGTCTTTTAATTTTTTTTGTGACGTGATCCTCCAGTGTTTTGTATCCCGTGGATCTTTAGAATTCTACACTAGTTACATACACGAGCAGTTGGAATTTCTCACTATTGAACCTAGTGTTATTTTTCCATTGCCCACATTGGAAGACTTATATCTGCTGATCTTTGCATAGTCTACAAAGAATGATAAGAATTTTAAGGCTGGTGCTTTTATCTATGCTACGAGGAAGAGAAACAGTAAAGGAGCCATAGCTGTGCCTTGGGGTACTGAACTCTTTACTTTGCTAGGGCTAAATTTTGCTTTGTTAACTACACTTTGTATTCTATTCCTTAGAAAATTTTATTTTGCATGTTTGCAAATCTACGTTCTAGTTTTCTTCTAAAGCCTCCGCAGTTTTATCATAACGGTGGATAAATGAGACACTTGAGCAACATTTTGGTATCTTTATTCTGGAAACGTTTCGCCAGTAAGTGGCTTCTTCAGTCCAGAGCAGAGAAGGGTGGAAGATTAGGAGTTTCAGGTAATCAGTCCCTCAAGGCGGGAGTCGATGTGTTCAGTCCATCAATCTTGATTGATGGTGTATAAATATAGCTAGCCAGCTGGCCCACTGGCTTACGCACTGGCCTGCAGTTTTACGACTCACTCGCCATGGGTTCTAACCCCACCCGTACCGTGGTTTGTTAACAATCGTGTTATCAGGATTTCGTGGGTTACGTACGGAAATATTATACTTGCGGTGCATCTTCTTCAACAGTGATTCAGAAATGATAAAAAAAAAAATTCTTTAACATTAGGTTTTATAATATTTATTTAGACAAGTACATGTACAATGCATACAGAATTTTTTCACGAATTAGCCACAGGATACAGCCCTACACAGTTTATAAAAAGAAATAAATACGGATTTTATATATTTTTGAACAACACTAAATGGTAATACTCTTGTTTGTTTTAATGGAGTATGAGCCAGGAAATGATTAACCACTTAAGACTCGTGTCAGGAAATGCTGCCACCACCACCTGATTTTAAGAAAAATCTGTCAGGGTTTATTACGTATTTTTTTAAACTTAAATAACGTATTTCAAACATTTTAGAAATAATACATAAATACAATGTTGCTCCAAACAGTTGGAATTTCATGTATTCTTATTTCTAAAAGGTTTGAAATACGTTATACAAGTTAAAAAATATGTAATCAACCCAATTTTGCGTGTGTATTAAGAAGAGAGAGAATAAGAGGAAGGAAGAGTGATGGGGAGAGGGATAGTGAGAAAGGGAATGGAAATACTAACTTAAGATGGTTTCCTCTCAAACGTCCAGAAGAGAACGAACATAGTTATGAATTTGTCTCATTTGTAGCAGTCATTTTTGGCAGAATATGAGTGTATCACATAACTACAGGCACATGTAAAAGCATGTATTTTACACATTCACCTTCACTCACTGCCATCCTGCTGCCAGGAGTTAAGACCCAAGCTGTAATTGTAAAGTGTAAATCGTGAAAATGAGTTATGCAGATAATGATGAACCCCAGCAGGAAACCTCTAGGGGATTCAGAGGTGATCTGTAAATCAGATGAGGTGGATCAACATTGAAAGTTTGAGAGGTACCTGTTGATCTGTACGAAAGAGGGAGGGGGGGCTCTGGTCTCTCTCTCTCTTTCCCCTCCCTTTCCTTCCTACTTTCTTCCCTCCCCTCCCCTCCCTCCCTCTCCTTCAACACATGCACAAACATTAACGTTCAGAGCCAAATAATAACTTATAATTTTAGTTGATATTAAACTTAATAATTCCTTAAAAATATATTTTACGCTACGAATTAAGTGAGTTAAAATTTTTCTCTGATTTCGAAAACTTAACATCCACATTATATTACCATGTAATAAATATTAAAACCAGGAAAAATAAATTAACAATCAAGAATTTTCAGTTTACAAACAGGTTTACATTTGATAAACTGGATCACGCTAGGCTGAGGCTTTCTGTATGTTCAAACACTCACGATCTTAAAACTTGTAGCCGGACTCCGTTCAAGGTACTATTTGATATCAAACTCTGGGCTCAATGTATATAATCGTATTAGCATAAATTTTAATAGGAAAACAAAGGTGTGGAGGCCGGTCGCTGGTGGCTGGGGTAGCCTCATGGTCCTGGCTTTAAATCACTGTCAAAACTGGCTGCGCCAGGAATAACAGAGCAGTTTTGATATGCATTTTGAGGGCGGGCTCAACCTTCCATAAAAATAGGCTTAGAATGCTTAGAATTTCTGTTGATTAAAGTGCAGTGAGAGATAGATTTAACATTCAGTTGCAGTTAACGGATTCCCATTTATCATTATTTTAATAATTAATAATAAGTTCAATCTAAGGAAGGCAGGACCGGTCCAATCCTTTGGGATCAGGAGCCCCTCACCGGCGTTTAAGAACTTCTCTTGAGGGATTAGGAGCCCCTCTGGGTATTTTTTTAATCCAATCTCCTTATCTTGAGATTCCTAAATGACCAAGTGGTCTGTATGACCATTAATCTCTCTGCCAAGTGGGGTCACGGTGAGGAATAATGGCTTTCCTTCCTATCGTGTGTGAAAGTGCCATATGCTGTCACACCTGCCTGCCAGGTGGTGCTGAAGTTGTTTACTGGGGTCTCTGAGCATTACTGAGTTTTTTGGCATAGTCACTGACGTTCTGATATATTGGGATTAATTAACTCTCACTACAGCCAGCATTCTGGCAGCTGTTCCCTGAGTTGGTCTGCCCAGTGAATGTCTTCGAGGATCCAGGAAAGACGCACTATGGCCAAATATCGAGTATCTTGACTCTTCAACTAGAGAACCGATTATATGGTGGTCTTCTAGTGAAGAAAAGGCATCGGCCAATTCATTCACTGTGTACTTTAATAGTTGTTTTGGATGTTTTAAGTAAAGCAGATACAAAAATCTTAAGAGTGGATCGTGGGACTTTCACGAATGTATTACAAGGCATATAGAGGGTTGGCATTAATGACAACATTCTGGCATCGTGACATTTGTTTATCAGCAGGCAGAACATAAGTTGACTGGCATCCTCTCCTGCAGCCACCATGAGTCCAAGACACCTAGGAAGCAAGTAGTACAGTCTCCAGTCCTTACCTTGTTCATTAAATAGATTTCAAATACAGCGGTATTGGTATTAAGGTAGTGTGAAGTCATTAAATTATGTCGCATCTCTAAGTGTCATGTCCACGTGTCGTGCATTCACCCTCAGTGATAAACCCTTTGATCTAGTGCACATGAGTGCTTGATCATTTATCCTGGTAATGGACCCAGGAGCCAGCTGTCATCAAAGACTCGTCCTGGTAAGTAACTATATTCAGCTCATTTGTGATTTACATACATCCCATTGTTACGGAATTGTCCACCAGATGTTTGCAGAGTTGCGGCTGCCATTTCAAGGGCTGGAACATCCTCATTAACAGTCTGTCAAATAATTACCCCTCTCTCTCTCATTATATATATATATATAATTTCGTGCCGAATAGTAAATCTGGTCAATTAGCAAGAACTCGTTGAAAATTAAGTCCTTTTTAAAGTGTAAAAATGAAGCCTTTATTTTGTTTTACATGGTAGGATTGCAGGTGTCTTTTTTCTGTCTCATGAACATTGCAATATTTCAGGTACGTCTTGCTACTTCTACTTACACTTAGGTCACACTACACATTCATGTACACGTTTATGTATACACACTCATCTGAGTTTTCTTTGATTTTATCTTTATAGTTCTTATTCTTATTGCATTTTCCTTTTCATATCCATGGGGAAGTGGAATAAGAATCTTTCCTCCGTAAGTCATGCGTCTTGTAAAAGTCAACTAAAATGCCGGGAACAATGGGCTAGTAACCCCTTTTCCCGTATAGCTTACTAAAAAGAAAACCGTCAAAGTGGGATGTTTGAATGTGCGTGATGTTGTGCGAATGATAAGAAAGAGGTGATTTTGGATGTTATGAATGGGAAGAAGCTGGATGTCCTGGCTTTAAGTTTGGGAGAGTGTGTGAAGGTAGAAAGTTGAAAGTGAACATAGATAAGAGTAAGGTGATGAGGGTATCAAACGATTTAGATAAAAAAAAATTGGATATCACATTTTAGAGAGGGATTATGGAAGTGAATGTTTTCAGATATTTGGGAGTTGACTGGTCAGCGGATGGGTTTATGAAGGATGAGGTTAACCATAGAATTAATGAAGGAAAAAAGGTGAGTGGTGCGTTGAGGTATTTATGGAGACAAAAAACGTTATCCATGGAGGCAAAGAAGGGAATGTACGAAAGTATAGTGGTACCAACACTCTTATATGGGTGTGAAGCATGGGTTGCAAATGCTGCAGCGAGGAGGAGGCTGGAGGCAGTGGAGATGTCCTGTCTAAGGGCAATGTGTGGTGTAAATATTATGCATAAAATTCGAAGTGTGGAAATTAGGAGGAGGTGTGGAGTTACTAAAAGTATTAGTCAGAGGGTTGAAGAGGGGTTGTTGAGGTGGTTTGGTCATTTAGAGAGAATGGATCAAAGTAGAATGACTTGGAGAACGTATAAATCTGTAGGGAAGGAAGGCGGGGTAGGGGTAGTCCTCGAAGAGGACGTTATCTAACGTACGTGAGCGTGTTAGATAAGAGTGAATGGGGGCGAATGGTTTATGGGACCTGACGAGCTGTTGTAGTGTGAGCAGGGTAATATTTAGTGAAGAGATTTAGGGAAACCGGTTAACCGGACTTGAGTCCTGGAAATGAGAAGTACAATGCCTGCACTTTAAAGGAGAGGTTTGGGATATTGGCAGTTTGGAGGGATTATGTTTTATATATTATATACATCTTTATATGCTTCTAAACTGTCGTATCTGAGCGCCTCTGCAAAGACAGTGATTATGTATGAGTGTGGGAAAGTGTTGAATGATGATGAAAGTATTTTCTTTTTGGGGATTTTCTTTCTTTCTTTTTGAGTCTCCCTGCCTCGGTGGGAGACGGCCGACTTGTTGAAAAAAAAAACTATATATATATACACACACACACACACACACACACACCAAACTGCAGCCAGCCGGAATTAGATCTCGCGTCACATTCTCCCGCCTCAAAGAGAGAGAAGGATGTTTGTCGCCTTAAGCATTCGACCAGCGGCCCTACAAGAAGAACCACGCACCCAGCAGAGCTATGTATTGTTCATGGTCCGAGGATACTCGTGGTAGTGGTAAGCTCAAGGCTAATTTCAACCACCACCTATTTTGAATATCAGCCTCCATATGATGAAATAACGAAATAAGTGATTTTGAATCATTAACAGAACTGCTGCTAGCCAGGATTCGGTCCTGCGTCACCATGTCCTACCCTCTGAGAACAGTACAATGTACGCATCACTATCCAAGGGACCCCGTGGACAGGAACCTCCCTTGAATCAAGGGATCCTCACTGGCGTCTAGGAACCTCCCTTGATGGTTCACGGGGACCCTTCACTTGCGTCTAGGAACCTCCCTTGATAAATCAAGGGACCCTCATTGGCGTCTAGGAACCTCCCTTGATGGTTCACGGGGACTCTCACCAGCGTCTAGAAACCTTTGAAGAATGAACGCATTCACTAATCCAAGAAGAATTAGTCATGGCCTCTACTCCTTGCAGACTCACTGTGTAGAGGGGCATGAATATACATGCACGAAGATATACATATGCATACGTACACACAGACGTGTGTAAATACTCCAGAGGACACACCACACACAGGAAATATTCGTAGAGTCGATGTATAAAATGTAGTGGTGAATTTTGTTGGCGATTTAATTCAGTAAGACTTTGAAATGTGTATCCAGGCTATGCTGGGATCAAGACAGTCTTCATACGAGGCCGCGGCTAACACTGCTCATTACATTAACAATCAGACTGATTTGAACACTGGTGCGGACCAGTGATGGTACAATAACGCATTTCTGTTTTATGAATATTACATGTTTCACAGTTAGGCTCTTTCTCTCTCTCTCTCCTTAAAAATATAGCCGCATAATTTATGGGTTGGTTCAGTATAGCCGTGGAGCAGCATAAACTTTGCCTCAACAATACCGACAAATTGTCGAGGTAAGGAGGGAGTCCAAGCCTTGCCCACCCGCACCTCCCATCCCTTCTCACCACCCAAACCAGGGCCAGCAGCACCACCACCCCCACCTGGGCCAGCAGCAGAGCTGACGAGCTGTTGGAGTGTGAGCAGGGAATATTTTGTGAAGGGATTCAGGGAAACCGGTTAGCCGGACTTGAGTCCTGGAAATAGGAAGTATAATGCCTGCACTTTAAATAAGGGGTTTGAGATATTGGCAGTTTGGAGGGGCATCTAAACTGTCGTATCTGAGGGCCTCTGCAAAGACAGGGATTATGTATGAGGCGCAGAGGCTGTCAGATACGACAGTTTAGATGTCCCTCCAAACTGCCAATATCCCAAACCCCTCATTCAAAGTGCAGAAATTGTACTTCCCATTTCCAGGACTCAAGTCCGGCTAACCGGTTTCCCTGAATCCCTTCACAAAATATTACCCTGCTCACACTACAACAGCTCGTCAGGTCCCAAAAACCATTCGTCTCCATTCACTCCTATCTAACACGCTCATGCACACTTGCTGGAAGCCCAAGCCCCTCTCCCATAAAACCTTTACCCCCTACCTCCACCCTTTTCGGGGACGACCCCTACCCCCGCCTTCCTTCCCCAACAGATTTATATGGTCTCCAAGTCATTCTACTTTGTTCCATTCTCTCTAAATGACCAAACCACTTCAACAGCCCCTCTTCAGCCCTCTGACTAATACATTTAGCAACTCCACACCTCCTAATTGCCACACTACGGATTCTCTGCGTAATATTTACACCACACATTGCCCTTAGACAGGACATCTCCACTGCCTCCAGCCTCCTCCTCGCTGCAGCATTTGCAACCCATGCTTCACACCCATATAAGAGTGTTGGTACCACTATACTCTTGTACATTCCCTTCTTTGCCTCCATTGATAACGTTTTTTGTCTCTACAGATACCTCAACGCACCACTCGCCATTTTTCCTTCATCAATTCTATGGTTAACCTCATCCTTCATAAACCCATCCGCTGACAAGTCAACTCCCAAATATCTGAAAACATTCACTTCTTCCATACTCTCTCTCTCTCCAATGTGATATCCAATTTTTCTTTATCTAAATCGTTTGATACTCTCATCACCTCACTCTTATCTATGTTCACTTTCAACTTTCTACCTTTACACACCCTCCCAAACTCGTCCATTAACCTTTGCAACTTTAGAATCCCCCAGAAGCCCAGTATCATCAGCAAAAAGTAACTGTCAACCCCATTTTGTATTTGATTCCCCATAATTTAATCTCACCCCTCTCCCCAACACCTTAGCATTTACTTCTTTTGCAACCCCATTTATAAATGTTAAACAACCATGGTGACATTACTCATCTCTGTTTAAGACCTACTTTGCCAGTGTGGGAGACACAAGATTCCTGGGAAGTAATCTCCCTCTCCTACACACCCTAACCTGAGCCTCACTATCCTCATAAAAGCTCTACAGCATTTAGTAACTTCCTACCTATTCCATACACTTGCAACATCTGCCACATTGCTCCCCTATCCACTCTATCATATGCCTTTTCTAAATCTATAAATGCAATGAAAATTTCCCTACCTTTATCTAAATACTGTTCACATATATGCTTCAATATCAACACTTGATCTATACACCCCCTACCCATTTTAAAGCTTAATTGTTCATCTGCAACCGTCCTCTTACCTCTAATTCTTTCAATAATAACCTTACCATTCACTTTACCTGGTATACTCAGTAAACTTATTCCCCTATAATTTTTATAATCTCTCTTGTCCCCTCTTCCCTTTATATAAAGGAACTATACACAGTCTCTGCCAATCCCTAGGTACCTTCCCCTTTTTCATACATTTATTAAATAAAAATACCACCCACTCCAACACTATATATACCCCTGCTTTTAACATTTTTATTATGATCCCGTCAGTTCCAGCTGCTTTAGTTCGTTGATAATGTGAGAAGTCTCACAAGCGCATGGAATTTCGCTATTTTTTCACAGTGGTTGTTCTGCATATATGCTATGTAGAGAGAGAGAGGCATCATTGGTGGCTGTGTAGAGAGAGAGGCATCATTGGTGGCTGTGTAGAGAGAGAGAGGCATCATTGGTGGCTGTGTAGAGAGAGGCATCATTGGTGGCTGTGTAGAGAGAGAGGCATCATTGGTGGCTGTGTAGAGAGAGAGAGGCATTATTGGTGGCTGTGTAGAGAGAGAGAGGCATTATTGGTGGCTGTGTAGAGAGAGAGGCATTATTGGTGGCTGTGTAGAGAGAGAGAGGCATTATTGGTGGCTGTGTAGAGGCATATGTGGCGTGTAGAGAGGCATCATTGGTGGCTGTGTAGAGAGAGAGAGAGAGGCATCATTGGTGGCTGTGTAGAGAGAGGCATCATTGGTGGCTGTGTAGAGAGAGGCATCATTGGTGGCTGTGTAGAGAGAGGCATCATTGGTGGCTGTGTAGAGAGAGGCATCATTGGTGGCTGTGTAGAGAGGCATCATTGGTGGCTGTGTAGAGAAGGCATCATTGGTGGCTGTGTAGAGAGGCATCATTGTGGCTGTGTAGAGAGGCATCTTGGTGGCTGTGTAGAGAGGCATCATTGGTGGTTGTAGAGAGCATCATTGGTGGCTGTGTAGAGAGGCATCATTGGTGGCTGTGTAGAGAGGCATCATTGGTGGCTGTGTAGAGAGGCATCATTGGTGGCTGTGTAGAGAGGCATCATTGGTGGCTGTGTAGGAGAGGCATCATTGGTGGCTGTGTAGAGAGGCATCATTGGTGGCTGTGGAGAGGCATAATTGGTGGCTGTGTAGAGAGGCATCATTGGTGGCTGTGTATAGAGGCATCATTGGTGGCTGTGTATAGAGGCATCATTGGTGGCTGTGTAGAGAGGCATCATTGGTGGCTGTGTAGAGAGCATCATGGTGGCTGTGTAGAGAGGCATCATTGGTGGCTGTGTAGAGAGGCATCATTGGTGGCTGTGTAGAGAGGCATCATTGGTGGCTGTGTAGAGAGGGCATCATTGGTGGCTGTGTAGAGAGGCATCAGGTGGCTGTGTAGAGAGGCATCATTGGTGGCTGTGTAGAGAGGCATCATTGGTGGCTGTGTAGAGAGGCATCATTGGTGGCTGTGTAGAGAGAGCATCATTGGTGGCTGTGTAGAGAGGCATCATTGGTGGCTGTGTAGAGAGGCATCATTGGTGGCTGTGTAGAGAGGCATCATTGGTGGCTGTGTAGAGAGGCATCATTGGTGGCTGTGTAGAGAGGCATCATTGGTGGCTGTGTAGAGAGGCATCATTGGTGGCTGTGTAGAGAGGCATCATTGGTGGCTGTGTAGAGAGGCATCATTGGTGGCTGTGTAGAGAGGCATCATTGGTGGCTGTGTAGAGATGGGTAAGCATCATTGGTGGCTGTAGAGAGGCATCATTGGTGGCTGTGTAGAGAGGCATCATTGGTGGCTGTGTAGAGGCATCATTGGTGGCTGTGTAGAGAGGCATCATTGGTGGCTGTGTAGAGAGGACATGCAATTGGTGGCTGTGTAGAGAGGCATCATTGGTGGCTGTGTAGAAGGCATCATTGGTGGCTGTGTAGAGAGGCATCATTGGTGGCTGTGTAGAGAGGCATCATTGGTGGCTGTGTAGAGAGGCATCATTGGTGGCTGTGTAGAGAGCATCATTGGTGGCTGTTAGAGGCATCATTGGTGGCTGTGTAGAGAGGCATCATTGGTGGCTGTGTAGAGAGGCATCATTGGTGGCTGTGTAGAGGCATCATTGGTGGCTGTGTAGAGGCATCATTGGTGGCTGTGTAGAGAGGCATCATTGGTGGCTGTGTAGAGAGGCATCATTGGTGGCTGTGTAGAGAGGCATCATTGGTGGCTGTGTAGAGAGGCATCATTGGTGGCTGTGTAGAGAGGCATCATTGGTGGCTGTGTAGAGAGGCATCATTGGTGGCTGTGTAGAGAGCATCATTGGTGGCTGTCAGTGTAGAGAGGCATCATTGGTGGCTGTGTAGAGAGGCATCATTGGTGGCTGTGTAGAGAGGCATCATTGGTGGCTGTGTAGAGAGGCATCATTGGTGGCTGTGTAGAGGAGAGGCATCATTGGTGGCTGTGTAGAGAGAGAGGCATCATTGGTGGCTGTGTAGAGAGAGAGGCATCATTGGTGGCTGTGTAGAGAGAGAGGCATCATTGGTGGCTGTGTAGAGAGAAGAGGCATCATTGGTGGCTGTGTAGAGAGGCATCATTGGTGGCTGTGTAGAGAGGGACATCATTGGTGGCTGTGTAGGGGAGAGAGGCATCATTGGTGGCTGTGTAGAGAGGCATCATTGGTGGCTGTGTAGAGAGGCATCATTGGTGGCTGTGTAGAGAGGCATCATTGGTGGCTGTGTAGAGAGGCATCATTGGTGGCTGTGTAGAGAGGCATCATTGGTGGCTGTGTAGAAGAGGCATCATTGGTGGCTGTGTAGAGAGGCATCATTGGTGGCTGTGTAGAGAGCATCATTGGTGGCGGGAGAGAGGCATCATTGTTGGCCTTGTAGAGAGAGAGGCATCATTGTTGGCCTTGTAGAGAGAGAGGCATCATTGGTGGCTGCGTGGAGAGGCATCGTTGGTAAGCTCATTTTATAATTTTTTTATCTCCTCCCCAACAGGTACCTCACTCTCCTGGTTAAAACATCTTTCAATCTATAATATGACATACACACTAGACACTGTTGATGACACTGGGGTGACATATACTGTTGATGACACTGGGGTGACATATACTGTTGATGACACTGGGGTGACATATACTGTTGATGACACTGGGGTGACATATACTGTTGATGACACTGGGGTGACATATACTGTTGATGACACTGGGGTGACATACTGCTGATGACACTGGGTGACATACTGCTGATGACACTGGGGTGAGCATATACTGCTGATGACACGGGGTGCATATACTGTTGATGACACAGGGTGACATATACTGTTGATGACACGGGGTGACATATACTGTTGATGACACTGGGGTGACATTACTGTTGATGACACTGGGGTGACATCTACTGTTGATGACACTGGGGGTGACATCTACTGTTGATGACACTGGGGTGACATCTACTGTTGATGACACTGGGGGTGACATCTACTGTTGATGACACTGGGGTGACATCTACTGTTGATGACACTGGGGTGACATCTACTGTTGATGACACTGGGGGTGACATCTACTGTTGATGACACTGGGGGTGACATCTACTGTTGATGACACTGGGGGTGACATCTATTGTTGATGACACTGGGGGTGACATCTACTGTTGATGACACTGGGGGTGACATCACTGTTGATGACACTGGGGTGACATCTACTGTTGATGACACTGGGGTGACATCTACTGTTGATGACACTGGGGTGACATCTACTGTTGATGACACTGGGGGTGACATCTACTGTTGATGACACTGGGGGTGACATCTACTGTTGATGACACTGGGGGTGACATCTACTGTTGATGACACTGGGGGTGACATCTACTGTTGATGACACTGGGGTGACATCTACTGTTGATGACACTGGGGGTGACATCTACTGTTGATGACACTGGGGGTGACATCTACTGTTGATGACACTGGGGGTGACATCTACTGTTGATGACACTGGGGGTGACATCTACTGTTGATGCCACTGGGGGTGACATCTACTGTTGATGACACTGGGGTGACATATACTGTTGATGACACGGATGCAGGAAGATGAATCACAGGGATGTTAGGAAGTATTTCTTCAGTCACAGAGTGGTCGGGAAGTGGAATAGCTTGGGAAGCGATGTAGTGGAGGCAGGTTCCATACATAGCTTTAAGAAGAGGTATGATAAAGCTCATGGCGCAGGGAGAGTGACCCAGTAGCGGCCAGTGAAGAGGCGGGGCCAGGAGCTATGTCTCGACCCCTGCAACCACAACTAGGTGAGTACACACACACAATCACACACAACTACACATCACACACAACTACACATCACACAACTACACATCACGCACAACCACACATCACGCACAACCACACATCACGCACAACCACACATCACGCACAACCACATCACGACACACACACGCACACCATCCACACCACATACCACATCACGACAACCACACTCACCAACCACATACGCACACACACACAAACATCACACACCAAATACACACACATCACGCACACACACATAGCACAACACATCAGCATAACATCATCAGCACAACACATCAGCACACACACATCAGCACATAACACATCACCACAACACATCAACAACACATCACACAACCACATCACGCACAACCACACATCACGCACAACCACACATCACGCACAACCACACAACCACACATTACACACAACCACACATCACACAACCGTACATACACACACACACCACATAAACACACACACCATATATATATTTATGTATATTTATCGCGCATTTATACACAAGCACAAACATTCTTGTATGCATAAGGATTCGTATGAATATTCTTGCATTCATGTACACAAATATGCACATATATTCATATACACATGTAAGTATTGGAATGGGCAATTGCGATGAGTGGGGTTCCACAAGGATCAGTACTGGAACCAGTACTATTTTTTTTGTTTGCACGAACAACAAGATGCAAGAAATAAAGGTTTTCTTGTTTGCTAACGAGAATACTAAAAAAAAAAAACCAGACTATAAACGACTACAAACTAGATCTGTAAAGGCTGCAAAAGGTATGAAAATAGTGGAAGGGTAAAGAAGACCAGAAACAGAGTATGTTCTTGACAGAGAAATTTTGTGAACTTCTCTCAAGGAGGACCTTGGGGTGAACATAGTTCCGAGCACATCGCCCAAGGTGCGCATCAATTAAATAACCTCTGGAGTAAATGCACATCCGGAAAATCTAGGATTACGTTTCAGGCTCTGCCAACAAGGAGTCATTCATGATGCAACATACAGCATGTGTCAGGCTCACCTCGGCGTAGGCAGCACCAGTGTGCAAGGCATACCTGATGAAGCATGTCAAGAAGCTGGAAAAAGTGCAGAAGTCTGCAACTAGAGTAGGCCCAGAGGTATGAGCTATAAGGAGAGCCTAAGAAGCTTAAGCTGACGACATTAGAGGTCGAAAGAACCGGGGCGGACATAATATACAAAATATTGACAGGAATTTATAGGCTGGACTGAGACTGTTGGGAAGGCAGTCTCAAAACACAGCTGGAAATTAGAAACACAGATCAGTCATTGGGATTTTAGGAAATACTTCTTTAGCCTTAGAATGGTCAGGAAGTGGAATGGCTTTGACGATAGGGCTCACGCAGGCAGGAGAGAGTGACCCTGGTAGTGGCCAGGAAAGAGGGGGGTCCAGGCGCTGAGACTCAACTCCTGCAGCCACGTATAGATGTGTACATATGCACAACAATCTGTATACGCATAATTTAAAATTCACGAATGAGTGAAATTATTTGCAAACATTATCGAAGACCAGAGCAGGACTCGAACCTGTGCACTCTGCATCGAAGTACACAGTACTTACATTACACAGCGAGCCCCCAGATAACCATGTCTCCTCTCCCTCACACACACATTGTGTAATATATATATATATATATATATATATATATATATATATATATATATATATATATATATGCAGAACTAGCCATGTGGAGATGGAAATATTTAGCTAAAGATCTTTCGTACTCTGTGCGTCGTCAGAGCTTTGCAACGTTGCAAGATTAGCAATATAGCTCCTGACGATGCAGAGTGCGAGAGATCTTGAGCTACAGATTACCATCCCCACGTGGCTTGTTCTGCATTAAGATCGCCTGTTTAAGATTGCATTGCATATACAGTAGAACCCCCGTAGCTGTGGATTCAGCGTCCGCCTTATCCGCTGTTTACCTTGGCCTAAAAATGTCCCTTAACTTTGCTTAATAGCAGTGATGGTGGCGGTTCTTTAAAGCCTAAGAGAAGCTGTGAAGTGATTCCCATCAGTGAAAAAGTACTAATTCTCGTCTTTGCTTAATTTATCAATTAAACTTTATCATAGGTATGTATGTAAACGAGAAACAACTTAGGTTGCTAATATGTGCGGTAAGTCTTGGAACGTATCCCCCGTGGATATGGGGGGACTACTGTGTGTGTGTATTATATCATAAGTTCACGTCTCCTACGTGCGGGTTGTGTAATACGCAGGTATACATAAAAGAACAAGTATATGCATACATGCACATTCATACATATACTGCAAGTGTTCGTATGTACGTGTACACAATACACACATTCACTTTCATATTTTGTTGTATTAGAATTTTGTGACCATACTCCACTATTGCTTATGCATGCACTGAGGCAGAGGGAACTGGGCTTACGGGATAGGGGGATACCTTCTTGGATTTTGCAGCGACCGAAACACATCTAATTCTCCATGGATGTCGTTAAACTGTGCTCTTTGACGGTATATATGGGCCAGGGTGCAGCAACGCGCCCAGCTGGTAGTAAGAAAGGCGTGACGAGCAGGATGTGTAGGATATGACTGTCATTGTAAAGCGTCACACGTGTGGCAGCCAAGGTAGCAATACAAAGACGGCAGCATCATGCGTGTGACAGCCACAGTAACAATACAAAGACGGCAGCGTCATACGTGTGGCAGCCACAGTAACAATACAAAGACGGCAGCATCATGCTTGTAGCAGCGACAGTAACAATACAAAGACGGCAGCGTCATGCGTGTAGCAGCCACGGTAATAATACAAAGACGGTAGCATCATGCGTGTGGCAGCCACGGTCACGTTACAAAGACGGCAGCGTCATGCGTGTGGCAGGCACGGTAACAATACAAAGACGGTAGCATCATGCGTGTGGCAGCCACGGTCACGTTACAAAGACGGCAGCGTCATGCGTGTGGCAGCCACGGTCACATTACAAAGACGGCAGCATCATGCGTGTGGCAGCTAAGGTCACATTACAAAGACGGCAGCGTCATGCGTCTGGCAGAGGCGTGCTACTCCGTGACTCCCATTGTCCTAACTATCGTACATCATCCTTACAATATGTTAATGAGGATAACGTTCATGGCCGCTATCCCTTTCATTCTAACAATAGCTCGCATGTGGCCGCCATGATTAATGGATTTAGCAGATTAGATAAATTATGCAATTAATGGATTGATGTCTTTCTTAAGGCTCGTGGTGAAAAAAATACTTTAATTTAATAACAGCCGAAGAGGACTGAGTGTGAAAAGGGCATATATCCAGTTGCATTATCTGTGACGGGTATAACCAATAAATAACAAGGAATATAATGTGCGATAACCACTGAGGTATGAAATGTTTGGTAGATGAGGGTGGAGGAATGTCGAGGAAGGGTGGGTGAGATGGGTGGAGGCTGTGTTGTGGGTGATGGAGGATTGCGAGGAAGGGGGAGGCTGTGTCGTGGGTAATGGAAGGGGGAGGCTGTGTCGTGGGTAATGGAAGGGGGAGGCTGTGTCGTGGGTAATGGAAGGGGAGGCTGTGTCGTGGGTAATGGAAGGGGAGGCTGTGTCGTGGGTAATGGAAGGGAGGCTGTGTCGTGGGTAATGGAAGGGGAGGCTGTGTCGTGGGTAATGGAAGGGGAGGCTGTGTCGTGGGTAATGGAAGGGAGGCTGTGTCGTGGTAATGGAAGGGGAGGCTGTGTCGTGGGTAATGGAAGGGGAGGCTGTGTCGTGGGTAATGGAAGGGGAGGCTGTGTCGTGGGTAATGGAAGGGGAGGCTGTGTCGTGGGTAATGGAAGGGGAGGCTGTGTCGTGGGTAATGGAAGGGGAGGCTGTGTCGTGGGTAATGGAAGGGGAGGCTGTGTCGTGGGTAATGGAAGGGGAGGCTGTGTCGTGGGTAATGGAAGGGGAGGCTGTGTCTGGTAATGAAGGAGGCTGTGTCTGGTAGAAGGGGAGGCTGTGTCGTGGGTAATGGAAGGGGAGGCTGTGTCGTGGGTAACGGATGGGGAGGCTGTGTCGTGGGTAACGGATGGGGAGGCTGTGTCGTGGGTAACGGAAGGGGAGGCTGTGTCGTGGGTAACGGAAGGGGAGGCTGTGTCGTGGGTAACGGAAAGGAGAGGCTGTGTCGTGGGTAACGGATGGGGAGGCTGTGTCGTGGGTAACGGATGGGTGAGGCTGTGTCGTGGGTAACGAATGGGGGAGGCTGTGTCGTGGGTAACGGAAGGGGGAGGCTGTGTCGTGGGTAACGGAAGGGGGAGGCTGTGTCGTGGGTAACGAAGGAGGAGGCTGTGTCGTGGGTAACGGAAGGGGAGGCTGTGTCGTGGGTAACGGAAGGGGAGGCTGTGTCGTGGGTAACGGAAGGGGAGGCTGTGTCGTGGGTAACGGAAGGGAGGCTGTGTCGTGGGTAACGGAAGGGGGAGGCTGTGTCGTGGGTAACGGAAGGGGGAGGCTGTGTCGTGGGTAATGGATGGGGGATGGAGACTGTCAGCTGGACGTTAACGAGCTTATTGTTTACCCAGGTGATTGTACGATTGGCTGGAGCCGTGACGACTATTGTCACAAGTCTGGCTTCTTTGGTCCCTCGCTGCTGCTGTTGTTTTGTTCTCTCTCGAGACCTGTTGTCTAACTTTGTTCTGCCCGCCTCCTGTGCTTCATTTTTGTTGTTTTTTTACGCGAGGACTCTGAGATAAGTGCTTGTGCACCCTGGCCTCCATTGTCTTAGGACGACCAGACACGCTACTTAGAGTTCAAACCTTCATTTGTGTTTTGTTCAAGGACCATCGAATCCTTTCATCTCTCTCTCTCATGACTCTTCAAGGGGCAACCAACCTATTCTCACACCACCAGTGATACTCGTGCAGATTTGAACGATTCTTGGTCATGCTCGGCCATCTCGTTACTCGATGTATTGTGGCCGTTTTAATTATACGTTTAATGTAACGTTTAATCGCAGCTTAACCAGTTGCGATTTGATGTGTCAGTTTCAAGTTCTTTTGTGCCATTTGCAGGTTGAATTGTGTCAGACGGGAGTTTGTTGACCTGTAATAGGAGGGAATTGACCTATGTCTTGTGAAGACATGCCTAGTGCCTTCTCTGGGCCAGCTGTACTATCAGGTTAAGGTGAAGTTGGAAGCAGCTAGGAGAGATGGCGACTCACAGAACAAGAGAATTCGTAGTAATCTTCACAAAAACGAGGACGAGAAAGGAAATTACTGTTAGTTGTGGAGAAGAAAGACACTAAACATGAAGATTAGCAGGGACGTGTGGAAGCTTCTAACTCTTCTAGATCATCTACTGCACCACCCACCCAGGACGAGGGTAAGTCCCTTCTTGCTGTTGTTGATTCTCAAGTACGGTAATGAGATCGTACATTCTGCGATAGGAAAATGAAGAATATTGTTAGTTTGTCTTACTGGTGTGGGAATAGAAGATTTTGTGGACCGAGTAACCAGAATTAGGACTGGATGTGGAAACGATACCATTGTTTTGTTATACGTACTACAACGATTAAAGAAAAGTGTGGTATATCTAATGTGTGGCAATGTGTCTAGTATAAAGATAGGAAAGGAATAGCTATACAGGATATCGTGAGTAAGTAGTTGACTTTAGTAAATGTTGCAAATAACAAAAAAGGCACAATACCGTGACTGGAACAATACACACACACAACCCGCACATAGAAAAGAGGAGCTTTCGGTCCGACTTGGACCATTTACAAAGTGACTTTGTAAATGGTCCAAGTCGGACCGAAACGTCGTCGTAAGCTCCTCTTTTCTATGTGCTGGTTGTGTGTAAAAATGTTGCAAGTAATCCAAGCTAGTGTATTGACAGTGGGACACTTTCAGTAAGTCATGCTTGCAAGGGATGAAATTTACTTTTCGTGACAGTGGTCAATGACCTATCGAGGTAAATGAGGAGCCGATTAACGTAGTTTCTGACAGTCATCTTGGAAAACTTAACGCTTCCGAAGCCCTGGATGGGACTGAGGCAAATTTGCCTAGATTTTATGAAATAGGAATTGGTGTTATGTGGGTCAGCGTAGGAAGGTAACGAGGGTTATGTTGCTGAAAACAAGAGAATAAAAGAAAACACATTTCGAAGATACTAAAGTAATTTGTGAAGCAAAATGAACTGAGATGCAAGAAAACTTTTTTCATAATCTCTTACTCTACAAGTCGCAGCACGAAACGAGATAATGTTGCACAAGAAATGGATATAACTGCATGCCTGCTGAATGTAACACTAAGGGGTAAAAATATTCCACACTTGTAGAAACAATGAGGAGGGGAGAGTGGACCTACATGACAGAGAAAACTTGAATCGTTATAAAGTCTGAAGGCAATGATTCCGAAAAGTCCAAAAGGTTTTATTTAAGTATATAAACAAGATTAGAACTTAGTGAACTGCTAACTGATCAGACTTGATCATCAACTAACCCAACCCTCATTTTTTTTTGACCTGCACTTTGACTATACAAACTTTCTTGTATATAAGAACATAAGAAAGGAGGAGCACTGCGGCAAGACCTGTTATATAATAGTAATAAAGTCTTAGGATAAAAACTTCCCCTGTTAAATGACTTAAGTGTTTGTGCATGTGTGTTTGACCTCAACTTGCCAGGATTATGCCAGGTTTTTCCATAAGTCATCACTTTATCCACTATAAGGCGCAAAAAACAAACACACAGTCAAGAAGAAAATATTGGGAAATATGAGACTCCTTGTGGAGACTGTGATAAAATATATATTGGAGGAACTGTTAGAACCTGTCAATGCACATATTATACACGAACATAACCATTTGATGAAATGGACACCTACCAAACTCTTTATTAAAGAGGGTGATAGATTGAAGAGGAAATGTTTAGAACTTTAGAAACTGCACTCGCCACAACTTCCAATGATTGTTTACAACAGGAAGTTTTTAATTTTCCATGCCACAGTCTCTGGCAATGCAGTTGTTGAACTAAGGTTATCATGGACAAGCATAAAACTGAAGCTTCCTTCTAGTTCTGCACCCCTCTCTATCTCTCCAGTATATTATGCTCTCCTCAGATATCTCAGTCAACTTGAAGAAGGCTGTTGTACAGGCGAAATGTCATCTGTATTTGTATGCCATTTATCATTATGTTCGTCTTTTATACTTCTGTGTTCTTATTTGTATGGGCTCAGTAAAGCTCCAGGAGAGTGAAAAGTGGACATAATCAACAACTGATTAGTTACTCTTGTGTCCTTTTGTTTAACATGAGTGTCAAGTAAACAGATTCACAAGAGGCTGTTTCTGCCTAAGAGATTTACAATTTTTTTTCCAATAGCAAATTTGAGATAGTGGACCAGAATACAGAATACGATAATAGTCACGTACATTTCAATAAGACTTTTGAAAGGAGTCCCACACAGGAGACTGTTAGAAAAAGTGGCAGCACATGGTATTGGAGGTAATGTTCTCTAATTGATTAAGGCTTGTTAATAGACAGCAAAGTTTGCATGAATGGAATGAAGTCGCAGTGGGAACCAGTCATATGGCATTCCACATGTAATAGTTTTAGGTCCCATGTTGTTCATAATGTTCGTTAATGACCATAAACAAATTACGTGACATGACTAAATTTCCTGGCAGCACCAAAATATGACGAATAGTGAATAGGAGGATACCGTAGAACTTCAGAATAATTGGACGAACTAATGCCATGATATGAAAAATGGGAGATGAAGTTCAGTGTGGGGGAGGAACAAAAGTTCTGATCCTTGAGAGTGAAAATAACTCGTGCATATATAGCGTGAATAATGTAGAACTTGATAATGCCGGGCATCAGAAGAACTTAGTTCTTGTTAGCAAAAATCTTAAGCCAAGGCAGCAGCGTCGGTAAATGATTCAGAGAACCGACAAGTTGATAAGTTAAGACACTTGTGCAACACTTAAGTATGTTGTGGAAACGTTTCGCCACACAGTGACTTCATCAATATGGGACTGATGAAGTCACTGTGGGGCGAAACGTTTCCACAATAAGACGGCAGAATCTAAATTATCATAATAAGGCCAGTGAACTTAGAACCTCCTTTAAGGGAGGTTCAGTGTTGCTGGTAAGCGGATCTTGACACAACAAATTTAAATCTTCCCCCTTTTTTCCTTAGATGGTACACAATTACCTGTTTACCAGGCATTTTATGGCCTTACAGGTTTAGTGCCTTTCATTAAATACAACAATAATAATCTACAACTATATACATCACTTCAATAAGATTAGGCGGCGCAGTTCTGGTCTCCATACCTCAGAATGTATATAAATGCATTGGAGAATATACAGAGAAAAATGACAGTGTTAATCCACTGCACAAGAGATGTTTTCCATTAAGATAGACCGGGATTTCTGAATCTGCACTCTTGAAGGTTTATAGAATGGACATATAATGAGGTATACGAGTGGTAGACAGTTATGAGGATACCTGTCCAGGAAAAAGCTGAACAGTGATTTCAAGCTGGGTGAACTCGGATTTAGTAAGAATATTGTTAAGTACTCGTTTAACAGTTTTAGATGATGGGGAACCGGGCTGCGGGGGCGTTGACCCCCGGAACACCGAGGTATGCTCTAGAAGGGTTGGAATTACAGTAGGCCAGAAGGCCTACTGTAGTGTTCTTTAATCAATACTCGTATATTCTTAATGTAGGGTCTTGATCATGTTCACATTGCCTGGGTCACTTTCCCGACTCTAATCTCCCTGGTGTGTTATTTTTATACATTTTTTCTGCCTCTTTTTATGTCATTAGTAAATTTTATTCCCTCATTCAGGCGTTAATGTAGCTTATGAACAACAAGGGACCTAACACTGACCCCCTGTGGAACGACTCTTGTGATGAGTGCTTATTCTGATTTCGCCCTATTTATGCAGAGACTTTTATCCAGCGTCCAGTCATGCCTCGGTGCCAGAGTTTCTCATGCAGTTGTCATGGTTCTCAGCAGGAGAGGAGAGGTGGCAATACCATGTATCACCGAGATACAGTTCTGGTCGTCAAGACCCCAGAGGGGGGCCTACCATAAGCTCTCGCACGGCGTGTGGGCACGGAACACTTGACCTGGGCACAGAACGCTTGACGTGGGCACGGAGCACTTAACATGGGCATGAAATACTCGTATGTATCTTTTCATAAATTTTATTTCTACAAGTACATGATACAACTTATACAGACCTAGCTGACATCAGGGACGTACTATATAGAAAGCTCCTGGTTATGCAGAACATTTCGGGCACTGAACACTGACTTGAGCACATACCACTGAGCTGGGTACTGAACACTGAGCGTGGGTGTGTTCCTGACACTACTTGCTCTTCTGTATCTGCTGTTCTAATCACACGTACGTACGTACACGTGTGCCTGTGCAGCACACCCCTGTCCCCGCACCCCACGCCCACTCGCCCGCGCACAACACTGGTTTAGATGAATGTGGTATGCGAGAGGAAAAGTGTTGCTTCATGTGGTGGTGAGGTGGCCGTGATTAGAGAAATGGTGGAGATCCCTCACCAGTGACAACCATTGGTTGTTGGTGCTCTGAGAAACTCGTAGGTATGGAAGCTCACCACAAGGGGGAGAGAGGCAAGACTGAGTGGGGGGAGGAATGAAAGGAAGAAAAAGGAAGGGGAGGGAGAAGAGAAAAGAGAGGGGAGAAAAGGGGGACAAGGGTAAACGTTTATTAACATGAACATAGGTTAGAAGAATGCATCATAATTTACACTCTGGAAAATTCTGAAGGGACTGGTCCCGAAAGTGCACATTGAAATCACTCCCCATGAAATCAAGAGCATTGGCAGACGGTGCAGAACGCTTCCAGTGAAAAGCGGCTAATTGGACACAATGCATAACTTTCCATAGTCCTTAGTGCTTGCCAGTTATTGTTTGGAGAGGTATACCAGGGTTGCTGCTCCGACCAGGAGCCCAAGACCCGGGACGAAGAGAAGGCTGGGGTTCACATCGCTCATATAAACAGGCTTCGCAGGAGCTAGAACCAGCTTAGGAACCTACTATGCAGTAATTCTTTGTTTTGTTTTTTTAAATGTGGTGGAAATCCTTAGCTTAAGTTGGCCATCGGTTGTTTAGCAACTTAGTTATCACAAACAACCCTCGCATAGGAGAACGAAACCTATAACGACGTTTCGGTCCGACTTGGGCCATTAACTAGCCACACAAGCTCGAAATTTACGGTCCAAGTCGGGCCGAAACGTCGTTACAAGTTTCATTGTCCTGTGTGCGGGTTATTTGCGAATTGTTTCGGTCACAGTAAGCACAGTAAGCACCACCACCGGTGCTGGAGAGGACGACACAGTAAGCACCACCACCACCGGTGCTGGAGAGGACGACACAGTAAGCACCACCACCACCGGTGCTGGAGAGGACGACACAGTAAGCACCACCACCACCGGTGCTGGAGAGGACGACACAGTAAGCACCACCACCACCGGTGCTGGAGAGGACGACACAGTAAGCACCACCACCACCGGTGCTGGAGAGGACGACACAGTAAGCACCACCACCACCGGTGCTGGAGAGGACGACACAGTAAGCACCACCACCACCGGTGCTGGAGAGGACGACACAGTAAGCACCACCACCACCGGTGCTGGAGAGGACGACACAGTAAGCACCACCACCACCGGTGCTGGAGAGGACGACACAGTAAGCACCACCACCACCGGTGCTGGAGAGGACGACACAGTAAGCACCACCACCGGTGCTGGAGAGGACGACACAGTAAGCACCACCACCACCGGTGCTGGAGAGGACGACACAGTAAGCACCACCACCACCGGTGCTGGAGAGGACGACACAGTAAGCACCACCACCACCGGTGCTGGAGAGGACGACACAGTAAGCACCACCACCACCGGTGCTGGAGAGGACGACACAGTAAGCACCACCACCACCGGTGCTGGAGAGGACGACACACTAAGCACCACCACCACCGGTGCTGGAGAGGACGACACAGTAAGCACCACCACCACCGGTGCTGGAGAGGAGGACACAGTAAGCACCACCACCACCGGTGCTGGAGAGGACGACACAGTAAGCACCACCACCACCGGTGCTGGAGAGGACGACACAGTAAGCACCACCACCACCGGTGCTGGAGAGGACGACACAGTAAGCACCACCACCACCGGTGCTGGAGAGGACGACACAGTAAGCACCACCACCACCGGTGCTGGAGAGGACGACACAGTAAGCACCACCACCACCGGTGCTGGAGAGGACGACACAGTAAGCACCACCACCACCGGTGCTGGAGAGGACGACACAGTAAGCACCACCACCACCGGTGCTGGAGAGGACGACACACTAAGCACCACCACCACCGGTGCTGGAGAGGACGACACACTAAGCACCACCACCACCGGTGCTGGAGAGGACGACACAGTAAGCACCACCACCACCGGTGCTGGAGAGGACGACACAGTAAGCACCACCACCACCGGTGCTGGAGAGGACGACACAGTAAGCACCACCACCACCGGTGCTGGAGAGGACGACACACTGTAATCCCCCACTCCGCTCCTCTGATTAAAATTATGATTTATAAACTAAGTGTGATGGAAATTGTACATAGTGAGGAAAATATGTTGCTAGTGGTGTTAATATTCTCTTCTAAAAATTCAGGGCTGTAAACTCTCAAAAAGAAGCCAGTCAAGACACCTTTTTTGTCTTTCTGTCGTAGGTTTACGGTATACCTTAAATTTCGTCAGTAGTATAGTTTAAGACGGTTCATGAGGCTTTAAAGGCCAAATCTTTTAGGAGTAATAACGAGGATGTCGTCCACGTAACAGCCAGGTGTTGCTTGATGGAGTGATGTCAGAGAAACGTTCTGTCGCAAGTTTCTCCATTGAGAAGTTTACATTCACGTCACTCGTGCCATACCGAACTTCTCTCAGTAACATGTGTCATGTAAAGAGAAGTACTTGGAATTTAAAGAGTTTGATGACGTATATAAAAAGTTTGACACTATTGGAAGAGCCGTATCTGGTCTTTATTTCCTCCTGAGTAAGTTTATGGTCGGTCTGCGGGAACGTTTGTAGAGATTAATGTGACGTCGAGGCGGCAGAGTTTCTTGTTTCTTATGTTGATGTTTCTAACCCCGTTGAGTTGATCACCAGGATGCTGAAGGTGAGTATACCTTTATACAATTGATGGGTTTCCGGGAGGTTTTCCTACTTCCGTGGCCTGGCCATGGGGCCAGGTTTCTCTGGTGCTTGCATGATTAACCAGACTGTTGCTGTTGGCGGCTCCATTGGCTCACTTGTTAACCATGGCCTGGTTTAACAGGTACTTGGCGGAGGGACTAGTCGACTTTTTCCTTAAAACTTCAGCAGTGTTTTTGAGATCTTTTGGTAAGATGTTGAATAGTCTGGGTGCCCATGGCACGTCAGCTTTTATTTCATGTCTCTCACTCAGTATATTATGGCAGTCTGAAGATCGGGGACTAGACCCTCAGGTATCTTCCACGTATATATTATCATATCATGTATCTCTATCGCAATGGATTTCACAACGGCAGACCTGTATACAGTGTTTCCACAATGTTTTACCACCGAGGGGTGAAAACATACACTTATAAATGCTTTATTACACTGGGAATATATGTATCTAAGTACATTAAGAATTAGTGCTTATTAAGGAACAAAACCCAGCATTCTCCCTTGTCTCAAATATTTACATTGTGTATTTACAAGTTAGTGATTGTGTGAATACTTTATACACTTGTGTATACCGTGGAGGAACATGGATGGAATGTATGCAGTATATAAGGTCACGTGATCTAAATCACCAAGACCCCTAGAAATCCTATCCAAGATAGATAACGTTGTAAATCCATCAACACCGTGAAACGCAAGAGGGACCGTCAAACACTTTACGATGGCCACAATTGCAATAACATGATCACTACGAGGATAAGAAATAAAGACGCTAGGACTGTCTTGGAGTCCTGAGCTTTTGATTTCGCTAGTGCTCGATTTGACACTCTAGTGTACTGTTTGTGTTCTGTTTGTCAAAGTTTATATCCATTTACCTACTTTCCTTTTATGTCTGTCACTCAAAATATTGTATGTGAAATCACCCCATAATAATTGTCAAATGCCCAGACGTTTCGCTCAGTAGGCAAAACATCTGGGCAGTGAAACTACGTGTCTTACTCATTCACTTGTCGGTATTATAAATCATTGAACCTAAGCACGTTCAAGTGTATATACGCACATCTTCAGAGGAATAGGGAGGAAGGGCATGAGAAGGTGGCACCTCTCTCAGGTATCACGTGAGGTGATATCTCACTCGGGTATCACGTGAGGTGATACCTCAGGTGTTCCATAATAAACACCTGATTTCTTTTCATATATTCTCTTGTTTTATTATTATGTACCAGGGATTTCCAATGAAACTGAGGTATACTCTTTTTCTGTTTCTCTGAAGAGAGTGTGTGTGTGTGTGTGTGTGTGTGTGTGTGTGTGTGTGTGTAGGCACATGAAAGCGCTCATCTTTTTCTTGTTTACTTTTTGACTGTTGTATTCTTCTTAATTTGCAGCCTCGTTTTGTGATTTCTTCCACCATTAAAGTCGTGATAAATTATTGAGGAGCACTGCAATAAGCCTACTGGTGTATGCTAGGCGGGTCCTCAAACACAACTCTTCTCACTTTCATATACGTATAACTTATTTTTATATACGTATGTTTTCGTGTTACTTCTGACTGCAACTCTAAATCTCTTAGCCTTGTTATGCGTGCCCAGGCATAGATGTCTTGGTTTCAGATTTATGCTTACCATGACTCCCAAGTCTTTTTCACATTCTGTATGATCAAACTCCGCATCACCTAGTTTATATGTGGATTATGTTCATTCCTAAAGATTAAAACTGCGTTTTTCCATCATTGAGCTGCATCTGCCACTTTTTTGCACCGTGATAATACATTGTCTAAATCCTTCAGAAGTTCAATGGCATCGTCCTCTAAAGACCATAATAAGCAGAGCAAAAATCTGAAACCTTTACTGGATTGTTTTTATGAATATTAAAGGCTATACAGCGTTGTAAGTTTAGCGTTTAGTTATGATTATAATAATTAAAGGCTCTTCAGTTATCTCTAAAGGGTCTCCTTTTTTTTCCCTTAAGACCAGGTCTTATAAAATTGATAATAAAAGAAGTTTTGACTACTTATAGGATGTCATTAGACTTCAAACTTAATAACATATCCGGAAAATGGATCGATTAAAGCGAAAAAATGAAGAAAATAAACATGACTGAAGCAGTAATAAAGAAAAACGTTCGAATCTCTAATCTTGTCTTTAAAATTTAACCACGAACAAGCAAGTTAAAGTAAAGGATAAAAGGAAAAGCCGTGGTACGTCTGGCAAAGTGAAAGGTGAGAATAGCCAGGGATCGTTTAGATCTGCACGAGTGTCCCTTGTGGCGGGTGAATGAGTTGTGTTAAGACACTCGGAGTTATCTTTACGTAGAGCATTGTGTTTTAAGTGTGTTATCTTGTCGCATAGTTTATACGAGGCACTAAAAGCGGCGATATAATCCCATGCTCTTGTACTTGTGTTCACCACTTGTGTTCTGATCACAGACTGGAAGGATTTGTAGCCCTATATTTAGTCCTTTTCCTCGACGCTGGGTCACTTTACCGTGGTGGAGAGGTTGATAACCTCCTCTCCTCCCCGATGTTGGGTTACTTTACCGTGGTAGCGATGTTAATGACCATTCCAACCATCCCCTAAAGTGGGTTACTTTACCGTGGTGATTGTGGTGAGGTTCGAGTGGCAAGAGTTGCCTCAGTTGTTGGGATCTTTCCTCTTTCGTTAAAATTTTACTGTGGCTTTCATCTCATAACATGGAACGATTCTGGATGTGATTTAAAACTGCGACTAATGTAAAGTTTTGATTGTTTTGCGAAGAGATCCAGAAGAGGGCGGCAAAATTGGAAGTGAAAATAGGAAATTTAACTAATTGGAAATTGGTAACGTTGTCGACAAAATTATTACGACAGGAAATAAGCAAACTGTTTTAGTAAGGTGTATGACATACAAGCTGTTACTAGATGTCGTACATCATACAATGTGTTGCTAGATGTCGTACATCATACAATGTGTTACTAGATGTCGTACATCATACAATGTGTTGCTAGATGTCTGTACATCATACAATGTGTTGCTAGATGTCGTACATCATACAAGCTGTTACTAGATGTCGTACATCATACAAGCTGTTGCTAGATGTCGTACATCATACAAGCTGTTACTAGATGTCGTACATCATTCAAGGTGTTGCTAGATGTCGTACATCATACAAGGTGTTGCTAGATGTCGTACATCATACAAGGTGTTGCTAGATGTCGTACATCATACAATGTGTTGCTAGATGTCGTACATCATACAATGTGTTGCTAGATGTCGTACATCATACAAGCTGTTACTAGATGTCGTACATCATACAAGCTGTTGCTAGATGTCGTACATCATACAAGCTGTTGCTAGATATCGTACATCATACAAGCTGTTGCTAGATGTCGTACATCATACAAGCTGTTACTAGATGTCGTACATCATACAATGTGTTGCTAGATGTCGTACATCATACAAGCTGTTGCTAGATGCTGTACATCATACAACCCGTTGCTAGAGGCTGTACGTCATACAACCCATTGCTAGATGCTGTACGTCATACATCCCGTTGCTAGATGCTGTACGTCATACAACCCGTTGCTAGATGCTGTACATCATACAACCCGTTGCTAGATGCTGTACGTCATACAACCCATTGCTAGATGCTGTACGTCATACAACTCGTTGCTAGATGTCGTACATCATACAATGTGTTGCTAGATGTCGTACATCATACAAGCTGTTGCTAGATGTCGTACGTCATACAACCCGTTGCTAGAGGCTGTACGTCATACAACCCGTTGCTAGATGCTGTACGTCATACAACCCGTTGCTAGATGCTGTACGTCATACAACCCGTTGCTAGATGCTGTACATCATACAACCCGTTGCTAGATGCTGTACGTCATACAACCCGTTGCTAGATGCTGTACATCATACAACCCGTTGCTAGAGGCTGCGTCATACAACGTTGCTAGATGCTGACAACCCGTTGCTAGATGCTGTACGTCATACAACCCGTTGCTAGATGCTGTACGTCATACAACCCGTTGCTAGATGCTGTACGTCATACAACCCGTTGCTAGATGCTGTACGTCATACAACCCGTTGCTAGATGCTGTACGTCATACAACTCGTTGCTAGATGTCGTACATCATACAATGTGTTGCTAGACATGTTTCATGTCTTGCCTTGGCGTGAGGTGGGGACGAGGTAGGGAAGTGATAATTTGTGGAATATAACGAAGAAAGCTGGGAAAGAGGAGGTCAGAAGAATGACCCCCAGCAAATGCAAAGAAAAAATAACTGTGGATAATGTTAAACTAACAGCACTGAGGAAGCATCAAGCAAAAACATTTAGATTCTTATGAAAGAGATGGAAGGGAATAAAAAAAAAATATATAATCTGAGTGCACGAAGGAAGAGAAAGGAAGGCAAGGTAAAGGAGAAGAATGAATAGAAGAGATAGGAAAGATTATAGACGATATTTGAGGACTCGAAATATGTGAAACCCAATATCCATCCTGTAGAGGGTAGCGCTAGAGCATACGGATACACAAAAGGTCCAAGAACTAGTCCCCAAATGGGGTTAACAGGAGTACATTTGGATTTTTATATTTTAAATTGTCTTACCTGTTGCAAGCAAATTTAGGATATTTACTTAATATGTCTGGTATCTTATTTTCATTAATAAGATACTTGACATATCAGATATGGTTTTATACTATATATTCAAGTGAAGAGTCAAGCATATAATGTTTACGTTGCAAGTTGCTTGGTAGACGTACTTATCTACGTTCATATCATAGTGAGTGATAGATCTACTAAGACTTCCAACTGCATTCTTATGACATTCACTTTCATTATTTACTTATATTATTCCAAATATTAGACAGATAAACTTGAGTAATATTCTATATTTTCCTTCAGGGTTCTTTCTTTGGCTAAATTATCAACTTTATCATGGAGTAATTCAATGTGTAATGGAATACATAAAAATGTACAATAATTCTTTTTTATCCAAATGTACTCCTGTTAACCCTTTTGTGGCCTAGTTCCCAGGCCTTTTGTGAATCCATATGCTCTTGCGCTACCGTCCACGGGATGTATATGGGTGCACAACAAACTAGCCACTTCGGTGGCAAAATCTAAAAATATAATCTCCTATTCTTGATCATCAATACCTAGTGTCACCAGTGAGCATGTTGTTGATCATTATGTGAGTCTAGTGCCCTCACTAATAATAGATTCAGTAATAGTCAAGCTCAGTGTCATAAGTTTAGTGCCGTTAAGATGACAAACGTTTCAGTTTACAACGTAGATGCGCAGTTTATAATACTTTTGTCTCGCTAAACCTAGTTGGTATAGGTTTTATCCAGGGAAGAAGGAAGCAGCAGTCGTCCTGTGAGTGACCAACCTCCATCAAGGTACCACATATCAGCCCAAACACTTGACACAACATTCACCATATCAACTCCACTCTCGGCCGCCTGGATACACAGGTTTTACTAACATTAAACTTATTCTTATCCACTTGCATCAAAGCCAGATTTTTTTTATATAAAACGCTACGAATATTGGTTACATTGTTTATACTATTCACAACTGTTCGCGGTATTAATTACATATTCTTGAACTCTGATAAATTCTAATAAATAGTGCTGGAGAATGTATGCATCCGCTCTATGAACTTGATTCAGTGTCTGTCCTCTCTTAGAGTGGCTACACCAACCTGTAACTTCTTCACGTGACATAAACAAGTCCTGGACACCAGTCTCGACTCCCTCCGCTTCTCTTGACTATTTGTTCGTCTAATGCAACTTAGTTGCAGTGATGTACAGATTCCCCCTTTTATTAACGTACAGTCGGCCATACGGAAGAGACGATCTGGAGCCGATGGAGACATGCGGTAACTCCTCCACGCAGTAAACACTATTGGACTCATGAAATCGTAATAACATGGTTGCAAACAAACCATGGAACGAGCGGGGATTGAACCCATGGCGATTGTGCAAGCCACTCGGTCAGCTGGCTGCAGTAAGATTCATCCAACTAGGTATATTTCTATATACGTGTCCTCACAATTAATGTTTCGACAAGGGCGATGATTGGTAGATGAGTTGTGGATTTCTGTTTGTAATGTTAATCCAGTATGAGTTAAGGACCTGAGAGTAAGTATGTAAGGGAAATTGTTATTTCACATCGATCCCTCTGACCAAGAATATAAAAACCGATAATCATAGTTGAATGATAGCATGATATTCCTATTATTTATCATTCATCTCTCTCCCTTTCCTGTTATGAAGGATATTTTCTACGATACTGTTGGCCTTAATGGTAGAACAAGAGAGTGAGCTTGCTGTCTTAAAGCAGGTTTCTCATAAACAGCTGAATAGTTTTCAATAATGCAGCCTTATTATTACCTCTCCTTACAATCACCACAATTTGCCTGCAAATCATCATGACCATCAGTTACACGCCTTAACCACCAGCTCTTCGTTTTCTATTGTGTTCACAGCTCTTGCTCAAACATGGAAATTAAGTAACCAAGCCTGGTGTGACGTCACGTGTGTAAACATGCTTCCCAAAGTGGTGCATTGTGGGAGGGAAGAGCGGGAAGAGGTGCCATTAGCCTCACTAGTGTCAATACCGTGAGGGTGTGTTTGTTGGCGTGAGAGTGATCGTTGTATGTGGAACTGCTCTTACCTCAGGAATCTTCATTATTTCGTTGTACATCATTCAACTGTCGTTGATAGTCTTAGCAGTCTTGCTCGTCGAGTGCAATAAAGATTGTTGGATTTTTAAATTAGCTTCGCAAAAATGAGCTGTTTTCATTTTGTTCTCAAATGAACAACGATAGTAATGAAGTTAGAATTCTAAAAGATACGGTAATGGTATCTTTGAGAGGTGAATCAATGTGATTGTATCCTGGAACCACTGTAGGGAGGGAAGCGAGGGTTAATAGCAACAACATCGTGAGAAGGAAACCCCCTGTAATGATTGAGCATCTTGTAGGTCATTACGCTCATCTCTGAAGACAAATAGGAGTGCTTACCTAGGTAGGGCACCTGACACAGAACGAACGTAGGTATCGCACACCCAGGCTAAAATAATTTACAATCTTTGATCATTAACATGATTAGTTATCGTGGTGCAGGGATGGCCTTACTTAATTCTTCAAGCCTCTCCTCTCTAGTCATCAGACAAGCTACAGGAAAACAGCGACTACAGAATGGAACCTGAAACCTGTTTTTAATTAGTCACCAAACAAAATTCAGGAATGAGCAAATGTAATTCACTAAGCCTGTGCTCACTCAACTACCAGACAAGTTACAAGGAAAACAAGTGTAATAATTCAAGCCTGTTCTCCTGACACAGCCCCCAGGCAAGCTTAGCGAATACCAAATGTTATTTTTCAATCCTCTGATCACCAGATACACCCATCAAACAACGCTACGCTTTCATATTAACTTTCCCGTGAAATCGTCAAACGTAACTTATCACTGCTGTGTTAGCTACAAACGCGTATTGGATGCCGTTTTTAAATTTTTGGAATAACATAAAAATTGATGTTCATAGTGAGTATTTCGCCAAGAATTATATATATATATAATGTGTGGGTGTGTGTATACACTCGCTGAGTTGGGTTTGCCAGGGTCGACACTCAGCTCCTGGTCCTGCCTTCTAGATAACTTCCATCGGCATCACTGAGGTCTTATATATGTCGTGCCGAATAGAAAAAACTGGTCAATTAGCAAGAACTCAATTTAAAATTAAGTCCTTTATAAAATTTTCTTTTATACGTTTAAAGATATATTTTAAAAATATATTTTGTACCAAAAGAACCTTAGAAAACTTACCTAACCTTATATAATAATAATAATATCTCTATTTACTACACGTACATGAACAAGGTATACAGGCCTAGCTGACATCAATGACATACTACTATATAGAAAGCCGCTTGTTATGCTGAGTATTTCGGGTAAATTAGGTCAGTTTTGTCCCAGGATGCGACCCACACCAGTCTACTAACACCCAGGTACCCATTTTACTGATGGGTGAACATAGACAACCGGTGTAAGGAAACACGTCCGATGTTTCCACTCCTTCGCCGGGAATCAAACCCGGACCCTCACCATGTGAAGCGAGAGCTTTTGCCACCAGGCCACCAGGCGCAATTTAATTTAACCTAATCCAACTAAATATATTTTAGATAAGTTTACAACAATTTAATAAACACAATGAAATATATTTTTTTTCGTTAGGTTCAGAATGATTTTTGCCAAATTATTGCATACACAGATTTTCGTTTGCCTTATTCGGTAAGAAGAGCGTTGCTCTTCTGGGGGGTCCTATGGGGGCCTCAACTCTTCCTGGACTCCCTGGGTTTTTTTGGGCCATTCGAATTTGGTCTGGGGGGTCCTACGGGGGCCTCAACTCTTCCTGGTCCCCCTGGTTTTTTTTTGAGCCATTCGAATTTGGTCTGGGGTCCTACGGGGGCCTCAACTTATCCTGGTCCCCTGGGGTGGTTTTGGGCTATTCGAATTTGGTCTGTGGGGTCCTATGGGGTCCTCAACTCTTCCTGGTAGCCCTGGGGGGGTTTGGGCCATTCGAATTTGTTCTGGGGGTCCTACAGGGGCATCAACTATTCCTGGTCCCCTTGGGGGTTTTGGGCTATTCGAATTTGGTCTGGGGGTCTTACGGGGGCATCAACTTTTCCTGGTTCCTTTGGTGGGTTTTGGGCCATTCGAATTTGGTCTGAGGGGTCCTACGGGGGCCTCAACTCTTCCTGGTCCCTTTGAAGTGGTTTTGGGCCATTCGAATTTGGTCTGGGGGTCTTCCGGGGGCCTCAACTCTTCCTCGTCCCCCTGGGTTTTTTTTGGGCCATTCGAATTTGGTCTGGGGTCCTACGGGGCCTCAACACTTCCTGGTCCCCCTGGGGGGTTTTGGGCCATTCAAATTTGGTCTGGGGGGTCCTACATGGGGCCTCAACTCTTCCTGGTCCCTTTGGGGGTTTTGGGCATTCGAATTTGGTCTGGGGTCCTACGGGGCCTCAACTCTTCCTGGTCCCTGGGGTGGTTTGGGCCATTCGAATTTGGTCTGGGGGTCCTAAGGGGCCTCAACTCTTCCTGGTCCCTTTGAGGGGTTTTGGGCCATTCAAATTTGGTCTGGGGGTTCTACGGGGCCTCAACTTTCCTGGTCCCCTGGGTGGTTTTGGGCATTCGAATTTGGTCTGGGGTCCTACAGGGCCTCAACTCTTCCTGGTCCCTTTGAGGGGTTTTGGGCCATTCGAATTTGGTCTGGGGGTCCTACGGGGCCTCAACTCTTCCTGTCCCCTGGGGGTTTTGGGCCATTCGAATTTGGTCTGGGGGTCCTAGGGGCCTCAACTTTCCTGGTCCCCTGGGGGTTTTGGGCCATTCGAATTTGGTCTGGGGGGTCCTACAGGGCCTCAACTCTTCCTGGTCCCTTGGGGGTTTTGGGCCATTCGAATTTGGTCTGGGGGGTCCTACAGGGGCCTCAACTTATCCTGGTCCCTGGGGGGTTTGGGCCATTCGAATTTGGTCTGGGGGTCCTATGGTGGCCTCAACTCTTCCTGGTCCCTGGGGGTTTTGGGCTATTCAATTTGGTCTGGGGGTCCTACGGGGCCTCAACTCTTCCTGGTCCCCTGGAGGGTTTTGGGCCATTCAATTTGGTCTGGGGTCCTACGGGGCCTCAACTCTTCCTGGTCCCTTTGGAGGTTTTGGGCCATTCGAATTTGGTCTGGGGGTCCTACGGGGCCTCAACTCTTCCTGGTCCCCCTGGGGGTTTTGGGCCATTCGAATTTGGTCTGGGGGTCCTACGGGCCTCAACTCTTCCTGGTCCCCTGGGGGTTTTGGGCCATTCGAATTTGGTCTGGGGTCCTACAGGGCCTCAACTCTTCCTGGTCCCTGGGGGTTTTGGGCCATTCGAATTTGGTCTGGGGTCTATGGGGCCTCAACTCTTCCTGGTCCCTTTGGGGGTTTTGGGCCATTCAAATTTGGTCTGGGGGTTCTACGGGGCCTCAACTTTCCTGGTCCCCCTGGGGTTTTGGGCTTTGAATTTGGTCTGGGGTCCTACTGGGCCTCAACTCTTCCTGGTCCCTTGGGGGTTTTGGGCATTCGAATTTGGTCTGGGGTCCTACGGGGCCTCAACTCTTCCTGGTCCCTTGGGGGTTTTGGGCCATTCGAATTTGGTCTGGGGGGTCCTACGGGGCCTCAACTCTTCCTGGTCCCCTGGGGGTTTTGGGCCATTCGAATTTGGTCTGGGGTCCTACGGGGCCTCAACTCTTACTGGTCCCCTGGGGGTTTTGGGCCATTCGAATTTGGTCTGGGGTCCTACGGGGCCTCAACTTTCCTGGTCCCTGGGGGTTTGGGCCATTGGAATTTGGTCTGGGGGTCCTAGGGGCCTCAACTCTTCCTGGTCCCTTTGGGGGTTTTGGGCCATTCGAATTTGGTCTGGGGGTCCTACGGGGCCTCAACTCTTCCTGGTCCCTGGGGGTTTTGGGCCATTTGAATTTGGTCTGGGGGTCCTACAGGGGCCTCAACTCTTCCTGGTCCTTTGGGGGTTTTGGGCCATTCGATTTGGTCTGGGGTCCTACGGGGCCTCAACTCTTCCTGGTCCCCTGGGGTTTTGGGTCATTCGAATTTGGTCTGGGGTCCTACGGGGGCCTCAACTCTTCCTGGTCCCCTGGGGTTTTGGGCCATTCGAATTTGGTCTGGGGTCCTACGGGGCCAACTCTTCCTGGTCCCCTGGGGTTTTGGGCTATTCAATTTGGTCTGGGGGTTCTACGGGGGCCTCAACACTTCCTGGTCCCCTTAGGGGGTTTTGGGCCATTAACATTTGGTCTGAGGGGTCCTACTGGGGCCTCAACTCTTCGTGGTCCCTTTGAGGGGTTTTGGGCATTCGAATTTGGTCTGGGGGTCCTACGGGGCCTCAACTCTTCCTGGTCCCTGGGGGGTTTTGGGCCATTCGAATTTGGTCTGGGGGTCCTACGGGGCCTCAACTCTTCCTGGTCCCTTAGGGGGTTTGGGCCATTCAATTTGGTCTGGGGGTCCTACGGGGCCTCAACTCATCCTGGTCCCTGGGGGTTTTGGGCCATTCGAATTTGGTCTGGGGGTCCTACGGGGCCTCAACTCATCCTGGTCCCTTGGGGGTTTTGGGCCATTCGAATTTGGTCTGGGGGTCCTACGGGGCCTCAACTCTTCCTGTCCCCTGGGGGTTTTGGGCCATTCGAATTTGGTCTGGGGTCCATGGGGCCTCAACTCTTCCTGGTCCCTGGGGGTTTGGGCCATTGAATTTGGTCTGGGGTCCTACGGGGCCTCAACTCTTCCTGGTCCTTGAGGGTTTTGGCCATTGATTGGTCGGGGTCTACGGGCCTCAACTCTTCCTGGTCCTTGGGTTTGGGCCATTCGAATTTGGTCTGGGGTCCTACGGGCCTCAACTCTTCCTGTCCCCTGGGGTTTTGGGTCATTCGAATTTGTTGGGGTCTGGGCCTCAATCCTGGTCCCCTGGGGTTTGGCCATTCGAATTTGGTCTGGGGGCCTCGGGGCTCAACTCTTCCTGCCCCTGGGTTTTTTTGGGCATCAATTTGGTCTGGGTCTACGGGGCTCAACCCCTGTCCT